>JAQQSV010012802.1:0-12672 GCA_028646515.1 Pseudochirops corinnae | reverse complement strand
TTCATGACCTTTAACCAGTTCATACTTTTCTTGGAATCTTTTGATGCAGGAGTTTTGTCCTTTTTGACTTCTTCTCATTTCATGTTTTGAACCTTTCTGTTCCCCGAAAGGATTCTATGTTCCAATAGGGCTTCCTCATCTTGCCAGCCAATTACTTGACTTTTGAGCTCTTTGCCACAGTATAACCCTTCTTCCAGAGTGGAGAGCTTTCTCCCACATCACTGAGGTTCTAGCAAATATTGTCAGAGGCCTATTATATCTAACTTTTCTAAGATTCTATTCATCTCCTTGACTTCCTTCTTATTTTTTTGGGGGAGAGAGCATTAGATTTATCTAACTCTGAGAAGAGAAAGTTGAGTCCCCCACTAGTTTCACTATTTTCTTCTGTAATTAATTTAACTTTTCCTTTAAGAATTTGGATGCTATATTATTTGGTGCATATATGTTTAGTATTTATATTTCCTTGTTTTATATGGTTCCTCTTATCAAAATGTAATTCCCTCACTTATCTCTTTTAATTAGGTCTATTTTTGCTTTTGCTTTTTCTGAGATCTTGATCACTACCCCTGTGTTTTCTTTTTTTTTTCTTTACTTCAACTGAAGCATAGTAGATTTTGCTTCAACCTTTTATTTTAACTTTGTGCACTTCTCTCCTTTATATGTGTTTCTTATACACATCATATTGTTGGTTTCTGTTTTCTAATCCATTCTGCTATCTGCTTCTCTTTTATTGGTGAGTTCATCCAATTCATATTCACAAATATGATTACTATTTACTTCATCCCATTTTCTTCTGTTTTTATCTTCTCTTTTTTTTTATCCTGTCCTTTGTCATAAGTTTGTTTTGCTTCTGACCACTGCCTTCTTTTATCTGCCCTCCCATTTATACTGACCTCACTTCTAGCAATTCTTTTCCCTATGTAACGGCAAGTACAGAAGTAGTTCACACCTTGTTTCAGTTATTGAATTAATACCTTGTTTCAGTTCAAGTTTCTTTTGAGCCTTGTATCAAGTCTGTTAAGAAACAGAATTTGTGAACCCCACAACTTGTGAACCCTAAAACTCATGAATTTCTGCAACAGGAAGGGGAGGAGCTATACCATATACAAGGAAGAACACAAGCTGGACAGCCAGAACATCTTGGGATAAGCATCATGGAGGCAGGGCAGCTGCTGCTAGACTGAAAACTTAACTGAGAATTGAGCAGAACTGAAAAGAGGACTCTTGTGGTGGCAGAGTAAAGAAGGAGAAAATTTGTGCTATCCCAGCACTCTGTTTGTCTGCTCTGTCTATGTTGATGTTTGCTTGTGATACTTTATATAGAAGCCCTCGGACCTTACTGGAAACGCTGAAAAAGGATTTTCTGGTTGTATGTTTACAGAAGTCCTGGAGGAGGGTTTTGGAAGTTCTGGGACTTTACCTGTGATTTGTGCTGATCTCTTGGACCTTGTTTGTGGGTCTGTGTTGATTTTTACATTGATGATTTGTGCTGTGTTCTCAGACCTTGTTGGTGGGTGCGAGTTTATTTTGGAGGCAGATAGTGAATTGATGATGGTGCTGGCAATGTACATGAATATTATTGTGGCTCAGTCAAGTTTTGTCTCCTCAGAAACAGGAACTGTGAAGGACTTGAGGTGGACTGGACATTGTGAACTTCAATATGGAATGGGAACTGGATGAAGAACTGGACAAGGATCTGGACAAGGAACTGGGAGCTGCCTTCCATTGAACTCAGGTGACAGTTGGAGCTAGAACCATGGAAGAAGAACCATGGAAGCTGAGAGCCAGCCTTGAGTCAAGCTGAAAGAAGACTTTACTTGGATACTGTATACTGACTGAGAAGATTATGATTTACTGTGACCTAGGGGTGGAGAACTTTGACTTTTGTACTTTGTAATTGAACTAAGGATTTTGTAATTGCCTAAATGAATGCACTTTGTTTAAAGCTATGTGACCATTTTGTTGAAAACTATGTGGCCATTTAGTGATAAGTTGTTGAGTTATGACATGGTGAATGTTGTATTTTGACTTTCTGTGATTAGTTGTAACATTGTGAATGTTCTATTTTGATTCTCTATGAATGTTTTGCTCTGATTTGTTATTGAATAAATAGAGAGCTCACTAAGCTATGTAATCAGAACCTTGAAAGCTGTTCACAGCAGCAGTCCTCTGGAAAGTTGCTCATGTGGGGCTTTACACCCTCCTACTTCCCTATTGGTTAACATAGATTTCTAGTATTAATTGAATGTACATGTCTATTATATATTAATTTTTTGATCAATTTATATGTGAATGATGTTCAAGTGTTGCCACCCCTGTTTTCCTCTTTATTGTAAAATCTTTTCCTTGCATGACTCTTTTATGTCAGATAATTTTCCTCATTCTACCTCTCCCTTCCCCCTTCTCCAGGACATCTATCTTTTTCACTTATCCATTTTTTAATATCATCTCAACATATTCTAGTCACTCCTGATCCCTTTTTCTATATAGAATTCTTCCAACCACCTTAATAATAATAACTTTCTTAGAAGATACATATATTACCTTCCCATATAGAGAGGTAAATATTTTAACCTTGTTGATCTCCTTATGATTTCTCTTTCATATTTACCTGTTTATGCTTCTCTGGAGTCTTGTATTTGAAAGTCAAAATTTTTATTCTGCTCTGGTCTTTTCATCAGAAATACTTGAAAGTTCTGTATTTCATCAAATATATATTTTCCCCTTTAAAATATTATGCTCAATTTTGTTAGGTAGCTTATCCTTGTTGTAATTTCAACTCTTTTGCCTTCTGGAATATCATATTCTAAGCCCTCTACTCCTTTAACATGGAGGCTGCTAAATCTTGTGTGATCCTGACTCTGACTCCGTGGTGTTTTAATAGTTCCTTTCTTCCTGAATGAAACATTTTCTCTTTCACCTGAGAGCTTTGAAATTTTCCTATAATATTGCTGGGAGTTTTCATTTTGGGACCTCCTTCCAGTGGTAATTGGTAGATTCTTTCAATTTCGTTTACCCTATACTTCAAGGATATCAGAGCAGTATTCCTTGATAATTACTTTAAATATAATGTTGAGACTCTTCCTTTCTTCATGTCTTTCAGGTAATCCAGTAATTCTTAAATTATCTCTCCTGGGTCTATTTTCCAACGCAGTTGTTTTTCCAATAAGATATCTCATATTTTCTTATATTCTTTTTACATTCTTTTGACTTAAAAAAAGTGTTTCTTGATATATCATAGAGTCATTTGCTTCCCCTTTCCCAATTGTAATTTTTAAGGAATTATTTTCTTCAGTGAGCTTTTGTGCCTCTTTTCCTGTTTGTCCAATTCTGATTTTAAAGGTATTGTTTTCTTCAGTATTTTTTCTGCCTCTTTTACCAAGCTGCTAATTATCTTTTCATAATTTTCTCTTTTGATTTCATTTCTTTAACTATTTTTCCCCTCTGACACTGTTATTTGAATTTCAAAAGATTTTTTTTTTAGCTCTTCTAGAAATTCTTGTTGGGATTGTGTCTAATTCACTTGTTTTTCTTTAAGACTTTGATTGTAGCCGTTTTGACTGCATTTTCTATATCCTTCTTACTAGCTAATTTTCAGTTATTTTCTTTTTCTATCATAATTACCCTGCTAAAGTAATTTAACTTTTTTGTCATCACTAATTCTCTGTAATTAGTAGCTTTATTTATTGATAGGAGTGTCCAAGCTCCCTTTAATTCCATCATTGATAATTTTTGAGTAAGGTATTCAAATGGGCAGATCTTTGTTTTAGAAATACCAATTCAGCAGCTCTCCAGAGGGTGGATTGGAGAGGAGAGAGACTGGAAGCAGGGCTACTAATTAGGAAAATATTATGATCGTCAAGGAGAGAAATATTGAGGACCTGAATTAGGGTAGAATCTCCATAAGTGTATACAAGTACATAGGTATGAGTGATGATTTAGAATTAAACTATCTTTATGACCTTTGACTAATCACTTAATTCCTCTGAAACTCTGTTTTCTTATCTATAAAATTAGAGACTTAGACAAGATGATTTTTAAAGTCCATTCCATCTCTAAACCCCATGACTCTATGTCTTCGGATATAATCCTAACTCTGGAATTGTTCTATAATTTAGTGCACGTGTCAGCTTAAGATGAAGAAACAAGGTTCAAAGATATTAAGTGACTTGATCTCACTACACAGTTAAATGTTAGAGGTAGGCTTTCAAACCTAGCTTTGCTGAATCTGGCTCTAGCATTGGAGGTACCTTATCAACCACTAAACATCCACTACATTATGATGTTTGCTAAAAACAAACAAAGACCAAAAACCAAAACCAAAACAGAAAACAACAACAAAAAACTTCCTCACCCATTCCACTAAGTTTAACCTTATCCATAGAAATGACTAGAGTCCTATTGAATGTATCCCTACAGAAAATTGTCATTACTCTCCTTGGGAACAAAAAATATGTGATTAGGAAGGAGCTTTCTTAGGATATGGAAATTTAGGCTTGTATTGCTATAATTTATCATTATTATTTTAGCCTCTCCTATTGGTTCCAGAAGTCAAATCACAGTCTCTTGGTATGAGTCCTAGATTGTAATGTGATCCCACTTCAACAACTGACTTTCTCCTTCTATGATAAATTGTCTTATCTTTTCTGTCCTAGCAGCTTTCTTGCTCTATATTTAACTCACAATGTGGTTGATCCTAGAACAATAAGAACAGATGCTGGGGTTAAAGAAGTTGAGATAATAGTGTCTATGTTTTCACACACCCCCGCCCCTCAACCCCACTCTCCCTCAAGGAATGAACAAATTTAGAAATGATTCAAATCTCATTTTATCAAGCCATCTGATATCTGAACATCTATTTCTGAATTTCTGAACGTCATTTCTACTATTCAACTCTTCAGCAAAGGTCTGTTTACTTGGTATGTGTTTTATAATTGCTTATTTGTTCACATGATTTGCCCCTAGTAAATGTAATATCCTTATATATAGTCTCTGGTTAGTTTTTTTCTTTGCATTCTCAATATCTAGCAGGATATATTTGGCAGGATTTGAACTTGTTCAGGGAGAATCCAATGAATTTCCAGTCCATCACTTTAACCAATCAGCCACGACTACCATAGGCCTGATACCATAGGCTTAATAAATACTTATTCAATTGAAGCAAATGCCTAGAAATTATAACACAACAATCTACAACCCACTTGGTATGATTAAAACTTGATATGTCAGACCATTTGAGTTCCTTGTTTGCTTATGTGAAATTCATCTTTTACCTCCAAATCTACTTAACCCAACACCATAGTTTACCAAACTGGAAAATTCTGTGTGTTTTATTTGTTATTATCTGCTCTTGAATCTCTTCCCAATTGGAAGAGTTAAAATTTAAAAATGAAAGATTTGTTCTAGTGTTCCCCTGCACTTTCATATCATACTGACTATAGAGAATTCACTTATAAGCATGTCTATATAGAGCTAGCTATACACAGAACAAGCATCTCCAAACACCAATGATAATTAATGACATTTCTTCCTTACATCTATTTTGTCCAAAATTGAGGGAAAAAATGGAAATAAACAATGCAAGTAATAAGGTTAGGCAAGTGTAGTCATCTAGGGTATAATACAGTAAGAGGCACAATTAATTATCTTTATTGACTTTGACACTGTAATTATTTTTAAAATAATTAAACATTTTTTTTTAAATTTAAAGACTTATTTAAACTTGTGCTCACAGTTTGTGAACTTTTGAAAAGATCAGGTGTATCTTTACACAAATTAAAAATGAAATTCTTAAAAATTTCAACTTGATCAGATATGAACCAGTTCAAAAATATTTAAAGGTGTGTTGAGAAAACTAGGCTTAAAAAAATCTGTTATTCCCCTAAAGAGACTTTTTAAAGCAAAAATACCAAAAGACCCGTGATGCACAGATAATGCAGATACTTCTAGTTATCTGGACAACACAAAAGTAAGCACTCAGGTCCCCTGTTCCAAATTTTTCTTCACTTTTTATTGCTGAAATTTCATATCTTTTCTCCTTGATATGATGACCAGGTTTTAGGAAAGATGGCAATCTGGCATTAACTCAGCCCAGCCCTGCTCAGTCTTAAGAGAGGGTGGTTTGACTACTTTTGTTTCTTTGTTATCTTGTGGTGTATGATTCTCCGGGCATCTATGAAAGTAATGGGAGTTACAGCAGTACCTGCATTGAGGTGGCTACTGACCCTAGGTCTCATCACCTTGGTTTTCCTTGTCTTCTTCATTACCTTCCTTTCCAAGCTATCTTTGACAAGGAGGGTCCCTGTGGAATCATAATCTATGACTCGATCCATATTCTGTCTCATTCATTGACCTAGTTCTTCTAGTCCTGAATTCTCCCTGCATGGGAGAGTTGGATGCAATAGCTGATGTCCTTAGGGTCTTGGTGTGTAAATAAGGTGGGAACCTCTGTGTAACAGTAGGGATAACCTCCTTTTGGAATATTTCTAGATCTCTCATTCTTTCCCTCACTGTCACTAGTTTAGTTATTCTGCCAGTAACTTCATGGAGGACCCTATATGACATGGATACCATCTTTATTAATGGTTAAGGGTTTATTGCATATTTATTTCCTTAAACTGAATTCCAACAGGGACTGGTACAAAAGTTGCCTCCACTCCCTTTTCTCCTTGGACAACATCATATCCCACAGTCTCCCTGTCTCCTTTACTGTGCAGATCAAGTAAGGGGTTTTTATTCTTTTATGGCATCTAGTGTGCAAATATGTCTTTCTTTGAGTCATTCCCAGTTGATGAAACCTCAGTTCTTTCTTACATTTAACCATTTGTTGTTTCCAGTACCTTCATTGCGATAGATGACTTTTTTGTCCTCTTCAGCAGCACAAAGCCACTGAGCATTGGGTCTGCCACAGTTGTGCTTGGTGACTGCAATGCAGAAGGTAGGGATGGCTACTAGGTCTTAGTGTCTCTGTGGCTTATTGTTGTGCTGATGATGACTATTGGTTGTGGCAACTGGCTCCTCCCAGGTGTGTGATGGGAACTAGGCAAGCTGCAGTGAGGCTGCTCTCAAGGTCACTCTGAGGTTTGCTTTCTGCCTCAGCCATTAAACTCAAATAAACATAGATTTAATGTTTTAAAATTCCTCTTTTCAGGACACATGGATTTTTATGTTGTGACAAGTGAAACAATGTGCTGCAGTGAAAATTTAAAACTTCCAGGGGAATTTTAATTTTCAAAGGTCACCTTTAATTTTCATATCCAAGAGCCCTACTTCCTCACCAATCACTACCTCTATAATTTGGTTTTCTACCCCATTATACTGAAATTATTCTCTTTAAAGTCATTAATTAAGCCACACTAATTATAAAATTCATTGGTCTTTTTCTAGTCCACATCCTTCCTGACTGTGTCATTCAGTGCAATGGAGTCCCCTTTATTGAATGTTCTCCCTTACTATTCTTTTTTTCCTTCTATGGTAGCTAGGTTGAAGCAGTGGAGTTCAAATTAGTCCTCAACTCTGTTATCCTGGGCAAGTTAATTAGCCTCTCTCTGCTTCATTTTCAACTGTTAAATAGATATAACAATAACAGCTACTTCCCAGGGTTGTTGTGAGGATTAAATGGGATATTTGTAAAGCATTTAGCACATTATCTGACCCATAGTAGGTACATAATAAATGTACATTTCCTTCCTTTCTTTGACTAGAATGACCAAACCTGACCTCAAAGAAGAGTTAAGAAAATGGGCTTCCTTAATCTCTTTAGAGATGTAGGGTACTATACAGAAGTACAATAT
Organism: Pseudochirops corinnae; assembly: GCA_028646515.1. Classification (NCBI taxonomy): domain Eukaryota; kingdom Metazoa; phylum Chordata; class Mammalia; order Diprotodontia; family Pseudocheiridae; genus Pseudochirops; species Pseudochirops corinnae. The sequence goes on along the minus strand of JAQQSV010012802.1, from coordinate 4,879 downwards.
TTGATATACTGCTACCTGTGGTTGGTATATTGGTTGGTTTTGCTGAACTGCCTTCAAAACTTTTGTTTTAAAAGATAAATGAGAGAGGAGGAATATTATTTAGACATGATATTAAAATGAATGATATTGAATAAAGTTAAAGAGAAACTGAATTCATTAATAAACTGTGAAAGATAAAAATGGTGACTTTGAATAGAGCTCTTATTGGTTTGTACTTTTTTCCACTCTTGCCTTTCCTCCCATCCCCCCCAAAAGTTTATAATAATACAGTTGTGTGCAGTAGGAGGAAAGAGATTTAAAGGCAGTTAACAATTTCTGTCAAAGATTACATTTTACTCTCTGAAACAGTTATTTTTCTAATTTTTGATTCTTTCTTTTGCACATTCTGGAAATCACGTTATTTCTCACTCAATACTCCATTGTAGCTCATTATTGAATCTATAGCAAATTTAAAGTGTATTAATATCAAAACTAGTGAAAAATATTTGCCTTTTTGAGATATTCTCATAAATTAATAGCATTTTGACTTCTCTGACATTATAACTTAAATCACTATTGACACTTATGAAATCTTTAAGATGGAGTGCAACATGACATTTGGAAAAGAAATGTATTTTCTTTTCTTTTTAAGTGCCTACTTCTTCACTTTCAATATATTTGCTTATTTTTAAACATTCTTTTCTTTTTTAAATTTGAGTTCCAAATTCCAAATTCTTGCCCTACCTTCCACTCCCTTCTCTCTCCCACTGAGAATGAAAGCAATATGATATGAAGTATACTTGTGAAATCATGAAAAACATATTTCCATATTAGCCAGATTTAAAAAAAAAGAAAGTGGGGCAGCTAGGTGGCACAGTGGATAGAGCCCTGGCCCTCGAGTCAGGTATTTGGATATGAAGAAATGGTATTGTATTTCCATTTAAGCAATGGTGAAGGGGATGATTTCAAAAAAACCTGGGAAGACATATTAAGTGATACAAAGTGAAATGAGCAGAATTAGAAGAGCACTGTACACAGACATAGCAATATTGCAATCATAATCAACTCAGAAAGATATAGCCACTCTGATCTAAACAATGATCAGTGACCATCCCAAAGGACTAATTATGAGAAATGCTATCCACATTCAGGAGAACAGATAGATTCAGAATGCAGATTGAGGCATATAATTTTTCATTTTATTTTTCTTGCTTTTTTATGCAAATGGGTTATATGGAAATGTATTGTGTGACTTTATATACATATGTGCATATATGCATACACACACATATAATTGATATACATTTTGCCTTCTCAATAGGTGGGGAGAGGTAGAGGGATGGAAAAAATTTGGAACTAAAAATTTAAAAAATTTTTAAAAAATTAAAAATTAAAAACATACTTTTCAGAAGATGCAAAATTGGGTATTAACTATTTGAGAAAGTGTGTGAAATGTAGGGAACATATACAATTATCATGTACAAAAGGAATGATTTATCTTTCACTCTAACTGAATGTTTTCTGTCTGGCCTCAGACACTTAATACTTACTAGCCATGTGTAATTCCATGCACTAGCAGATTCCCAAAAGAATGCAACTGTGAACAGCTTTTAAGGTTTGGATTACACAGTATAGTGGACACTCCATTTATTCTATTACAAATCAAGGCAAACATTCACAACTCGTCACAATATAATATTCACAACAAATCAAGGTACAGTATAATATTCACAACATTACATCTTATCACAAAAAATCACAATATAGTGTTCACAACAGCTTAACATTAGAATGGCCTCATAGTTTTCACTACAGTGGCCACAATATTTAGAAAAAGAACAAAAGAATAATCATCTGGTTTCCCTAAGGGGAAAGCCATTACTTAATCATTCAGTCATTTCACAATACAATAATCAATCTTCCACTCATGGGGCAATCATAGATTAAATTAATCAGTCACTTATCTAGCAATCGGTCACTAAGTAACATTAATCACAAAATACAATCATTAGAAAATTACACAAACCCTCCACCACTTGGTGTCTAGTAAACTTCAATCTCATCACACATCCAAGGGAAGGCCTTTTCTTCTTCTTGACTCTGGGTAGTCTCTCAGATTCCCTGGATCCCTTTCCATGGTCTCAGCTCCTACCTGAATCCACCAAATAGTCACCTGGATTCAGGGGCAGACAGCACCCAAGTTCTTGGCCAGTCCTTGGGGCAGTTCTTGCAGTTCTTGTTACACACTGAAGCTCACAGGGTCCAGCACATCTCAAACCCTTCACCACTTCTGTTGTCGGGAACTCAAGGATCAACTAGGCCACAAACAAACAAAGTCTTATCCTGGTCATGCTTTTTCAGTTCTCCAGCAGTTCAGCTGGCCCTAGGACCCAGATGTAATCTCAGCCTTCCAGGCTGCAGCAACTTCAGCCTTCGCCAGATTCTGGTCTCAAGAAAAGCTCCAACTCAGTTCTCAGTCAGCTTCCAGATGCTGGGAGAGAAACTCTCTCTCTCTCTCTCTCTCTCTCTCTCTCTCTCTTACAGCTAGCTTCAGTCTCCATGATTCTTCCTCCACCTGCAGCCACCAGGAGGAACATTCCTGATTCTGAATCTCTGTCTCTGGAATTCTTCTTATATACACACATTGTCTCAGCCAATCCCCTCCTGCCACATCAGCAACAGTAGACAGAATTCATGTCGTCTATTCACACAGGAGACAGAGTTCATGCCTTCTGCTTCTTTCATACGGGAGACAGAGTTTACTCTCTCTGCCTCTTTCACAGAAATACTTAGCCCTTAGTTACTAAGGACCATTACCTACTAAATTAATTACGTTGTACCATGTGATCTTGGGCAAGTCACTTAACCCGTATCGTGCTGTCCTATCGCCTCCAAAACAAAAAGAAAGAAAAATAAAGTGAGAAAATTATACTTCAATGTATTTTTAATTTGCACTGAGTTAAAGTTAGATGGATAGCATTTTTTCACCTTGTGTTCTTTGGATTTACTCTTCTCATGCACAATGATTTCCTGGTTATTCTTACTTCACTTTGATTCAGTTCACATAGGTCTTGACATGTTTTTCTGAAGCCACTCTCCTTGTCATTTCTTATAGCACAATAGCATTCTATCACAACCACATGTGACAACTTATTTACTCATTCCCCAATTAATGAACACTCCTTTGATTTCCAATTCTTTGCTTCCACAAAAAGAACTGCTATGCATATGTCTTTACATAGAGGTCCTTGTCTTTTTTCTTTGATCTCTTTGGGATATACACCTATTAGTGATATTGCTGGATCAAAGGATACACATAGTTTTATAGCTCTTTGGATATAGTTCCCAATTGTTTTCCATAATGGTTGGACCAGTTCACAACTCCACCAATAGTTCATTAGTGTATCCATTTCCCCCTCCTTCCCTCCAGCATTTTTCATTTTTGGAAAGTATGGGGTAGTACTTCAGAGTTGTCTTAATTTGCATTTCTTTAACCAATAATGATTTAGAGCATTTTTTCATATGATTAAAAATATCTTTGATTTCTTCTTCTGAAAAGTACCTGTTCATGTTCTTTAGTCATTTGTCAATTGGGAAATAGCTCTTTTTATAGATAAATTTGACTCAGTTCTATACTCAGTATATATTTGAGAAATGAGATCTTTCTTAGAGAAATTTGCTATAAAACTTTTTGATATTACTTTATTGTCTATGGTTTTTTTTTTTTATCAAAATAGAGTTTCCTTGATTATCTCTTTTAATTGTCTATTTTTGCTTCTGTTTTGTCTGAGATCAGGATTGTTACTTGTGCCTTTTTTTTTTTTTACGTCAGCTGAAGCTTATTAGATTCTGTTACAATCCTTTATTTTAACTCTGAGTGACTTTCTGTTTTAAGTATGTCTCCTGTAAACAACATGTTGTTGGATTCTGATTTCTAATCAATTCTTCTATCTACTTCTGTTTTATGGGCAAGTTCATCCCATTCACATTCACAGTTATGACTATTAAATATGTATTTCCCTGCATCCCATCATCTTCTCTTTCTTCTTCTCTTTTTATCCTGTGCCTCCTGAAAAGTCTATTTTGCTTCTAACCAATGCCTCTCTTAATCTAACTCTCCCCACCCCCTTTTCCTTCCCTTCCCCTTTCTCTTACTCTCTTCCACTCCTATTTCCCTATTTGGTAAGTCATGTTTCTATACACAACGTTGTGTGTGTGTGTGCTCTTTTTTTTACGTGAAAAAATTTCCCCATTCCATTTTTCCTTTTTCCCTTCTCCCAATGCATCCCTCTTCCCCTGCCTCTTTATTTTTTGAAGGTTATTCTAACATAATTGACTCATATCCATGTCCTCTGTCTATATAAAAAATCCTTTTAATTTCCTAATAATGATCAAGTTCTTAAGAGTCACATGTATCATCTTCCCCTATCAGAATGAAAACAGATTAACTTTATCGAGTCCCTTATGATGACTCTTTCACGTTTAACTTTTTATGCTTCTCTGGAGTCTTGTGCTTGAACATCAAATTTTCTGTTCTGCTCTAGTCTTTTCATCAGGAATGCTTGAAAGTCCTCTATTTCATTAAATACCCATTTACTCCCTATAGGATTATACTCAGTTTTGCTGGGTAAGTTATTTGTGGTTGTAATCTTAGCTCCTTTCATCATGGTTTTCAGGTCATCCAATAATTCTTCCATGATGTTTCCTTGATCTATTTTCCTCGTCCTTTTCATTCTTTTGACTTTTGACTGTTTCTTTTTTTTTAAATTTTATTTTAGTTTATATCATTCATTTCCACGAGATTTTGAGTTACAGATATTCTCCCCATCTTTCCCCTACCCACCACCCCAAAACAGCCATCCCAGTGTATCCCCCTCCCCCAATCTATTCTCTCCTATGT
>JAQQSV010012801.1:0-12672 GCA_028646515.1 Pseudochirops corinnae | reverse complement strand
TCTCCCCTACCACCCACCCCAAGACAGTGAGCCTGTTGAATACCCCTTCCCTCAATCTGGTCTCTCTTATATCCTCCCCCCAACCTCCCACCCCCTAACTTTCTAGTATGGCAAGATGGATTTCTATACCCCAGTGGCTGTATATCTTATTTCCAAGTTGCATGTAAAAAACAAATTTTTTTTTTTAACATTTGTTTTTAAAACTTTGATTTTCAGATTCTTTTCCTTCTTCCCTCCTCACCCACCCCCCACTGGGAAGACAAGCAATTCAATATAGGTTGTACATGTGTAGTTAGGCAAAACATTTCCATAGTAGTTATATTGTGAAAGACTAACTATATTTCCTTCTATCGGATCCTACCCCCCACTTATCTGTTTTCTCCTTTGACCCTGTCCCTTTTCAAAAGTATTTGCTTCTACCTACCTTCTCCCCCAATCTGTCCTTCCTTCTATCATCCCCTCATCTAATTCCCTTCCCCCCTACTTTCCTGTAGGGTAAGATACCCATTTGAGTGTGTATGTTATTCCTTCCTTAAGCCAAATTCAATGAGAGTAAGATTGACCCATTCCCTTTCACCTTCCTGTTCTTCCCCTCCATTGTAACATTTTTCTCTTTCCTCTTTTATATAATTTACCCTATTCTATCTATCCCTTTCCCCTCCTCTCAATATATTCCTCTCTCACTTATTATTTTTACTCTTTTAGATATCATTCCTTCATATTCAACTCATCCTGTACCATCTGTCTATGTATACATGTACACACATATACATACATATGTTTATTTATACACACATACACCCTCCTATACATACATTTATATTCCCTTCACCTATCCTCATACTGAGAAAAATCTCATAAGTTACAATTATCATTTTTCCATGTAGGAATATGAATAGTTCAACTTTAATAAGTTCCTTATGATTTCTTTTTCCTGTTTACCTTCTCATGATTCTCTTGCTTCTTGTATTTGAAAGTCAAATTTTCTGTTCAGCTCTGGTTTTTTCATCAAGAATGCTTGAAAATCCTCTATTTCATTGAAGGACCATATTTTTCCCTGAAGTATTATACTCAGTTTTGTTGGGTAGGTGATTCTTGGTTTTAATCCTATTGCCTTTGACCTCCAGAATATCATATTCCAAGCCTTTCAATCCCCTAATGTAGAAGCTGCTAGGTCTTGTGTTGTCCTGATTGTGTTTGCACAATACTCAAATTGTTTCTTCCTGGCTACTTGTAATATTTTCTCTTTAACCTGGGAACTCTGGAATTTGGCTATAATATTCCTAGGAGTTTTCTTTTTGGGATCTTTTTCAAGAGGCAATCGGTGAATTCTTTCAATTTCTATTTAGCCCTCTGGTTCTAGAATATCAGGGCAATTTTCCTTGAGAATTTCTTGAAGGATAATTTCTAGGCTCTTTTTTTGATCATGACTTTCAGGTAGTCCAATAATTTTAAAGTTAACTCCTCTGGATCAAGTTTCCAGGTCAGTGGTTTTTCCAATGAGATATTTCACATTGCCTTCTATTTTTTCATTTTTTTGGATCTGTTTAATAGTATTTTGATTTCTTATAAAGTCATTAGCTTCCATTTGCTCCAATCTAATTTTGAAGGAAGGAATTATTCTCTTCAGTGAGTTTTTGAAATTTCTTTCCCAACTGGGTAATTCAGCTCTTAAAGGCATTCTTCTCATTGGCTTTTTGGGCTTCTTTTGCCATTTGAGTGAGTCCATTTTTAAGGTGTTATTTTCTTCAGTATTTTTTGGATCTCCTTTAGCAGGCTGTTGACTCACTTTTCATGATTTTCTTGCATCATTCTCATTTCTCTTCCCAATTTTTCCTCCACTTCTGTTACTTGATTTTCAAAATCCTTCTTGAGCTCCTCCATGGCCTGTAAGCAGTTCATATTTTTCTTGGAGGCTTTTGATGCAGTATTTCTGACATTGTTGTCTTCTTCTGGTTCCATGTTTTGATCCTCTTTGTGCCCCAAAAAGATCCTATGGTCTGATTGAGCTTCCTCTGTTTGCTCATCTTGCCAGCCAATGACTTGACTTTTGAGCTCTTTGAAATGGTAGAACTCTGTTTCCAGAGTGAAGAGAGCTGTGACCCAAATTTCTGGGGTTTTTGGAACTGTTTTCAGAGCTATGAGGAGGATACCTTCTCTACAGTCACCCCAAGCTCTGGCACACTAGTGTTCCTCACCCCAGGACCACCACCCAAGACTGTGGCCCAGATCCAAGCAGGTTAAAGCAAGAGCGATTACCCTCTTAATGGTCACTTGGTCCCCCTATGATCTGCAGGCCAGGAGCTCTGGAGGCAGGCACATGGCAGCAGCCGTAGTGTTTCTGCCACCTCTGCTGCCCTGGGGGCAGGGGCCAGACCATGCTTTTCTCTCCAGTTCCAATAAAGTTCTTCACTGGCCTTTGACTTTCTCTTTGGTGTTTATGGGTTGAGAAGTCTAGGGGCAGCCACAGCTGCTGGTGATTCATTCTCCTGAAGTCTCTTCTGGCCAGTCTGGGCTATGAGTCTGGGCTGGTATGGCTCATATTGCTTATGTGCTCAGCTTGCAGCTTGGTGCAATAGACCCTTCCTGTTGGCCAGCCAAGCTGCCTTCAATTGGAGATTTGTTTCTCCCTGTCACTTTGCAGGTTCCGTAGCTCTAAAATTTGTTTAGAGTAATTTTTTAAAATAGGTATTGGAGGTGGTTGGAGTGGGAGCTCAAGGAAGTTCCTGCTTTTACTGCTCCTGTTAGTCTTTCCAAGTTTTTCTGAAATCTACTGGCTTATCATTTCTTATAATGCAATAGTATTTCATTACATTCATATGTCACAACTTTTTCAGTCATTCTCCAGTTGGTGGGCAACCCCTCAGTTTTCAAGAATGTATGCTCCTTAAGACAAGAATAATTTCATTTTAAAAATTTATATTCTCAGTATGGTATTCTAGAAGAGTACCTGGAGCTTAGTAAATATTTAATAAATTCATGTTGATTGATTGATTAATAACTCCCCAAGAATTCTTTTCCAAAAGCTGTCTACAGATGTTCTTTGCTCTCTTGAGTGAATCAGGGTCATAAATAGACCTGAAAATCATGGAGAAGGATTATCACCTCTTCTTTTCCAGTTTCCAGATCTGATGTGGGATATCTCAAACTGTAGAAAATGGATGTCCATGTTTTAGATTCACACATTTTTCCTCTTTGTAAAACAAAGATATGTTAACTATACTTAAAAGCTTTCCTTTGGAATCTGTGGACAATAACCTCATTCTGGAAGACCCTGGTAAACCATGAAGGACTTAGTTTCCTGCTGTTGGAGGGTCTTGTGCCATAGTCACATGAAGAAAACTTGACAGGCAACTTGATGAAAAACAAAGTCAGCTCCCGTGTGTGTGTGTGTGTGTGTGTGTGTGTTTGAATCACAACTGTAAATTGACAAAAACTAAAATAAGTCATTTAATTATAGTAAAAATATTTCAGAGGAGGAAGCAAGAGAGACAAAATAAGTTTTGGAGGAAAACTAAGATAAACAACAACAAGGAAGTGTCTTATGACATATTGGGTCAACCCCTCAACAAGGTATGTAAGGGTTGCCCTGCAGGAGAGCATCAGACTTCACTCACCTACTCTGAATCCTTTCTCTCCTCACCTCATTTGAACCCTCTGTACTGACACTATGGGTTGCTCTGGCTGTAGAAGAAGCTATGGCAGCTGTGGTGGTGGCTGCGGCAGCTGTGGTGGTGGCTGCAGCAGCTGTGGTGGTGGTTGTGGTGGCTGTGGCAGTGGCTGTGGTGGCTTTACTTGTACCGTGTAGGCTGCTGTTCTGCCTGCTGCCCCTGCTGCTGTGGCTGCTGTGAAGGCTGCTGCAGCCCCATGGCTGTCTGCTGCTGCCATTCCTGTGGCTGTGGCTCTTGTGGCAGTGGCAAGGGCTGTGGCTGTGGCAAGGGCTGTGGCTGTGGTAAAGGCTGCTGCCAACAGAAGTGCTGCTGCCAGCGATGCTGCTGCAAGAAGCAATGCTGCTGCTAGAGGGGAGTGACCAGGGCAGGGTCTCCTGGAAGGACCTGCTGGAGGTACATGTACAGCATGAAGGTAAGACTTTCTTCTGTCTTCCTTATCTACTTTGTTTCTCTCTGTTTGTCCCATGGGCTGTGGGCCCCTTATGCTCTGGGGCCTCTGTGATCCTGTCTTACTTAAAGCATGATACTATTAACCAATACAAAGCACCTAAAATAAAGACAAAAACTCAGCCCAAATGAGATACATTAGCTAAACACAATTCTGATATCTAATATTCATTTTCCCAATTTATATTCTTTTCTATGTTTATTTATTTAACTTTCATGTTTTTCCTATTGCTTTTGTGCTTACAAAGAAATGATTTTCAAATCTTTAAAGACAAAATTCAAAATAAAAAGCTACAAATAAAACCCTACCTCCTATAGTTTTGCTTTTTTTTTCCAATTGTCTATTTCGTTGTCTTTATTATGTTGCAAATAGTTTTTATAACTTAGCAAACAGGCCTCAGAAAGTGGCTTTTAGTTATGCATGTAGAACAGCTGGCATTTATATAGGACTTTAGGATACAGCCAAGCATAATGGACCAAGAGCTCAGGTGAGAGCCAAGAAGACCTGGGTTCAAATTCAGTATTTTATACTTATATTTAATATTTATACAATATATTTATAAATATAACATATTCATAAACATAATGTATTTATAGATATATTTATAAATGTAATATATTTATATTTTATGTTTACTAATCGGTCAACAAACACTTTTAAGGCACTATGTGCCAGGCATTGGGTCAAGTACTGGGGATACAGAGAAAGCCAAAAGATAGTCCTTGCCCTCAAGGTTCTCTCAGTCTAATGGGGGAGTCACACGCAAATCACAACGTACACACAAGATATAGTCAGGATCAATTGGAGATAAAACCACTTAAACTCTCTGTATCTCAGACAACTACCCAAGAATTATCTACTAAGTCATAAACTGATTATCATTTGGTGGAGAAAATTTCCACAATGAGAGTTCTTTATTCTGACAAATTCACAGATGCACATTTTTATTTTCAGGGATTAAATGACAAATATTGTCAGATTCATTCTTTTCACCCAGCTTCACTCCTTTTGGACTTCTTTCACTTCTCCGTCATGCCCCCAGGAACCTCATAATTACAAAACCTCATCATTCTTGAAGATCCAGTCAGCCTTCATACTCATTCCATTAGTATCATCTGCACCTCTGACTGGAGGGCAGAGTCATAAACTCTAAAAACCTCCAAAAAAGAGGAAGCCCAGGACAGCCATCTCTTCATTTCCCACCCAGCCACACTCCTTTTGGACATTTTTGCTTTCTCCATCATGATATGGAGTAGGTATATGCACCTGACTGTGTTTTTCAAGGAAAGCATGGGCCAGATTGAGGGATGTGGATTGGATGATAATGCAGTTAGGTGAACCTGAATGACCACACCAGATACACCTGACTCTTTTCTTCCCCACTCCCTCTTCAGCTTTCTTTTCTGTATTGTCTTCCCCGATTAGAGTATAAGCATCTTGAGGGCAAGGGCTATTATTCTTTATCATTTTTGCATCCCCAGTTCTTAGCACAGTACCTGGTATATAACAGATGCTCAATTAATGTTTATTATCTGACTGACTAGCTGCTGCTAAATATGCTCTAACTAGACTGTGATTTTCTATCTTTCTCTTTAAGTCATTCCCTGTACCTCAATTAGTACATGCGAACTTCGGCAAGGCTAAGCATTTGGTATTGACACCTGTGATCTGTTGGAAAACCATCCAATTCATTTGGTTAAAAATACGAAGTATAAGGATTACTAATATGGAAATGTTTTACATAATTGCATTGCACCTGTATAACCTATATCTGATTACATTACCATCTCAGGGAGGGAGGAGGGAGGGATAGAACTTGGAACTCAAAACTTTAAATAAAAATGTTTAAAAAAATACACAGTACATATAGGGATTTTATTCTAGTCAGACTAATTGTCTTGGGATCAAAGATACTCAATTCAACCTAACAAGCATTTACCTAGTGTCTGCAGTAGTACTAGGCATTGTGCTAGGCACGTAGACCAAAGTGAAATAATCCCTGTAGCTCACATTCTTTTTTGGGAAAACAACATGTACACATATAAATAAATACAATATGAATGCAAAATAATTTTGGAGTAGTGTAGAATATTAAAATCTAGTGGGGGGGGGGAGATCATGAAGGGTCTTACGCAGCAGGTAACACCAGCTGAGCTTGAAAGCAGCTGGGGATTCTCAGAGGCAGGGGTGAGGAGAGAGTGCCTTCCAGGCATGTAGGATAGCCAAAGGATACAATTGGGATGTGGAATGTTGGGTATTGCGAAAGAGTAAGTAAGCCAGTTTGGCTAAAACATAAAATGCATGAAGAGGAACAATGTCCAATAAATCTGGAATGGTGGGTTAGAGGAAGATTATGAAGATTTTTTTTTTTTTTAACACAGTCAGGGTTAAATGACTTGTCTAGGACCAGACAGCTAGTGTCTGAAACTGGATTTGAACTCAGGTCCTCGTGACTTCAGGAGTGGTGTGCCACCTAGCCACCCTGTGAAGGGTTTTAAAAGCCAAACAGAAGAGTTCATATTTTCTCCTCATAGCAATAGGGAACCACGGGAGTGATAGAATAAGAATATGGTGTGACTAAGGCAGAAATTAATGTCTTGTGGATGCAGAGAAATGTTGTTGGTGTTTATTTCTAAGCTTGGCTAGGCTTACCAATATGACTAACCAACAAGAGCTTTTAAGTTGTTTACAAACAGGTCATTCACTGAGTCTAGCACGCTATTTTCATAAACATCCTAACTTGCAATAGGAAGAAAGTTCCTTATAGGGAATGTTGAGTTAGTTTGATTTTTTTTCTCCCTTAATGGATGGGTGGATGGATGGATAGATCAGTGAATATATAGAGATATATAAATACGAATATAGATATAGATAGATATTAATTTGGAAATTGTATTTCCCCACTGAATGTATTCTTGCTCTTTGCTCCTCCCCATCATTCTGCTCCAATTCTTCTAATTTGGATAGAGACCATTAATCCACAGTTATATGTAACCCCTGGGACAGAAATATTCCGTTCTGGTTTCTTTTCCCCTGATTTCCACCTTATCCTAAGTCTTAGCACACTTCATTCAAGCTTTCAGCATAGTTCCAAAGATTTTATTGCTAAAATAGGATAAAATTGATTTATTACATTGTATTATACCTAATCAGTCAACATCCATTGAGTTTGTACTATATAAAAGACATTATGAGTAGTTAAGAAGAAAGTCAACAGCTGTCTAATGGGGAGACAGGATAAACACAATCACACATTCCCGACATAAACATGTACAATAATTTCTGTGTGGTCTGGTATGATGAGAAATTGAGTTCCAATCCTTCAGTTTCCTATCCTTCAAATGATTCCTTACTCTGGTCTATGTTCTACCCAGCTGCCAATGTGGTCTTCCTAAGTACAGGCAGGATTGACAATGTTTACCTCCCTCTCCCCCTCCCTTCACTCAATAAACTCCAGTGACTCACTGTTACCTCCAGGATCAAATATAAAGCCCTTTCTAATCTCATCCCTTCTTACACCTTCCTTCCAGTCTTCTTACACCTTCCTCCTCTCCATGTACCCTATGATTCAGTGATATTGGCCTCCTTCCTGTTCCACACATGATACCCCAATGTGCTCATAGGAGCATTTTCACTGTTCCCAGTGCCTGCACTTCTTCCCCATCTCATCTCCATCTCCTGGGTTTCCTGATTTCCTTCAGGTCCTAGCTAAAATTCTAACTTCTGTAGGAAGACTTTTCCTGCTCCCCTTTAATACTACAGTCACCCCTCTAGGTTAGATCCAATCATCCGGGCTGTATCTTGTGTATACATTTGTACATAGTTCTTTGCATGTTGTCTACCCTTGAAGACAAAAGTTTTTTTTTTTTGCTTTTGTATCTCCAGAACTTATCATAGTCCCTGGCACATAGTAGGTTCTTAATAATGCTTGTTGACATTGTCAGCTTAACTTCAAGATAGTCAGATCAGAATCCTACCAAATCATCCACAGATAGGTCTCCAGCTCCTCTTTGAGGGCAAGGACTATAGTGCAGGCCTTCATAGTGGCCCTATTAAGCAAATTCAGTTGGTGGTGAGCTCTCTCCTTTGACTTTTCAAAGAGAAGATATCTGTTTGTTCAAGTTGACTACATTAGACAAACACTTGCTTTAAGGGTATTAAATCCTCTCAGTTGCTAAGATAATGAAGTCCTCATGATACATCTTTAGTATATAAGGCCAAGGACTAGACCCATGTAGATGGTGTAGATTTCAGCAGTATAAAAAATTCTAAGAAGAGGAATCTACCTCTATTACAGCTTTAGCACTGTCTTTTGAAACAGAGTCTTGGAGAGTTGTCTAGGACACTGAGAGGTTGAGTGACTTTCCCTGGAATGATATGTATCTAGACACAGGACTTGAATGCTGGTCTTATTGGCTTTCTATATAGTGTGTCATACTGTCTCCCCAGTGCCTCTATTCTAGAGACTGTGTCTAAAATCCCAGATTGGGAAGAAGGGATATTGTAGAGACATTCTGAGGGGAGAGATAAGATCTGTGATTCTCTCATTGCTGATGGTTTCTTAACAACATGTTTTCATCCTTAGCATTGTTCTCTTAGCTTTTCCATCTCACCCTCAGCTTCAATTAAGTTAGATTTTCTCCATTAGCATTTTTTTCTTTCCTGAGTCAAGAAATTTTTTTTTAATTCAGATAGAAATGATATAAAGAAATTAGAAAAATAAATAAAAATAAAAAATAATAGAAATGACTATTTTAAGTCTTTTTTTCTTAGATCGAACTAGTGTAGAGAACTCCTTCTGCCTATGAAGAAACTCAGATTAGCATATTTTATTCAATTTATAGTCTTAGAGATTTTCCAGGGGGTCAGTAAGAAATGAAAAGATCTGCCCAGAGTCACAGAGTCACATTATGCGTTAAAGGCAGGACTTAACCACTACTCTTTCTGACTTTGGTGCCAGCTCTCTATCTACTGGGCAACACTGTCTTTTCTTATTAATGTTAATTCTCCACAATTATATCTCCACACATAATAGGTATAGATGTAGCTGTGTATATATGTGCACATGTGTGTCTATATACATACACATATGTTGGAAAACTATTGTGGATCTTTGGGAGAAAGGGTAGAATAAGTTTAGCTCATGGATATTTCTTGAACTAGAATGCGGAGGTAGAGGGGGGAAGTATAAATGTTTGAGAACCACTGAGCTATACAGATATACTTATAGAAATGAGAATGGAAATAGAAATAAATTAATTAATCATATTTTTACAGATAGGAAAAATAAGCCTCAGAGATGTTAGGAGACTTGTCCAAGGTGTCATCACACCCGAGCTAAGACTCAAATCCAGGTTTTCTGACTCTAAGTTCCATGTTCTTTCCATAGTTCCAGATACCCAATCATCAGATAATATTTAGCCATTGAGAATTAATGTGCTTCTAGCAGAATGCCTTTCAAAATGTGGGCACTGAACAAATATGTTTTGAACAAATGACTGAGGATAGAAGTCATCTCATTCTAACCAAGAGGAAGACTATAGTTAGTCAAGATAGAAAACAATTAAGGGCAACATTCTACATACTTGAAAATCAATTTGAGGGGAAAAAAATCAAGCAGTTGATGGATTTGTTCAAAATTAAGGGCTTATGTCAAAACAAGGTGAAGTGTGGAAATGGGAAATACCAAGTAGATGTGGGATAGATGAAAAATAGCATAACTAAAATCATTGAGGCAAAACTGAGAGCCTCTGCTGCCCACTTGGGATCACTAATCAACATTACAAAAGACCAGTATGAAGACTAATGTGTCCCCAGAGTCATTAATTAAGAACATAATATTATGGTGTTTGTGCTTATTAACAAATTCTATTTGGAGGCATTTATGACTATAATTATTCTTGATTATTTATAACTTTAGGTATTAGTTTTACTCAGACATATTTGATTAAGATTACAGAATTTGCATCAACCTTTAATAACCCAAGGTAGAGTTTCTTGGCTATTTATATTTGTGAATCTATTTATTCTTATAGAACAGAGGTTTTAAATCTGTTTTTGGGATAGTCCTCTTTGGCATCATGTCTGGTAGTCTTTGGACCCCTTCTCAGAAAATATTTTTAAATGTATAAAATCTAATGCACAGAATTACAAAGAAAATGAATTATGTTGAGATGTGTGTGGATGTGTATATAACATACACATGTACATAAACATGTACTCATATGTGTATATATGTATGTGTGTATGCATATATGTGTACATACACATACACCCCAAGTTTATAGACCTTGGGTTAAGAATACTGATACAGAGCCTGTACACCATGCACAGAGCCCTGGGCAAATATGGCCAAAGGAAGTAAGATTATGGACAATAAAAATGGAAGCATTGGAATGTGGGAGTCTTAGATTTAGAGCTGGAAGGAACCTGAAAGGTCATCTGGTCCATCCTCCTCACTTTATAGAAAGAAAGAATCTGAGATCTTCAGCGACTTGCCCAAGGTAACCCAGGTACATGGTAGAGTCTAGATTTAAGTGTAGATCCTCAGACTCCACATCTAGGTTTCTTTTCCCTGTACCTCATGTCTCTCTTGAGTGGGGTTGAGGAAACGACAGCTTGTTTAAAGAAGCCAGCTCCTTCTCTCCCTCCAGCTACCTCAGTAAGGTGATGAGAGCCAGGTAGTTTCCCCATTCTTATACTTGGGAAACTCCCTTGGCTTTTGACAGGGACAGAGATGTAAATGAAATCCATATGCCTGGAAGTCTGGGAATAGGGGAACAGAGGCAGTGCACCTGGATAGGAGACCATGCTGGCTGTGGTTCTGCCTTTGTAATAGGCTGTACAACTCTTTTGAAGAGCTCAGCAGAGAGCACCAAGTTCCCACATCACATATACGAGCTGGATATGATTAAGGAGGTTTGGTCATGAGTGGAAATCTCTGGGAATATACACCTTCCTTTTTCTTTCTAGGAGCAACTGATTAGAACCAAATTTCTGGGGTAACTGGGTCCACCTTGGGAGAACTGAGGGGTGTGTGTGTGTGTGTGTGTGTGTGTGTGTGTGTGTGTGTGTGTGTGCGTGCTAGGTTCAGTGATGTTAACTCATTCTAATTAATTTCTGGTATTCTGATTATGAGAGATAGTATGATGTAATGGATAAGAGAGCTAGCCTCAGAGTCAGGACAATTTGCATCCAACTTCTTTCTGTCTCTGAAACATACTGTTTCTATGACCTTGGACAAGTCACTTAATCTCTGTTTGCCTCAATTTCTTCAACCATAAAATGGGGATAATAATAGTAGTTACTGTGAGGATCAACTAAGATAATATTCAATAAACATTTTTTAAGTGCCTACTATATGCAAGGCACTGTGGTAAGTGTTGGGCATACAAATAAAATAAAGAAAGACCCTGACTTCAAGGAGCTTACAATCTAATGGGAGAACACACACACACACACACACACACACACACACACACACACACAC
This sequence comes from Pseudochirops corinnae, assembly GCA_028646515.1. NCBI lineage: Eukaryota > Metazoa > Chordata > Mammalia > Diprotodontia > Pseudocheiridae > Pseudochirops > Pseudochirops corinnae. The sequence continues at coordinate 1,064 of JAQQSV010012801.1, read as the reverse complement.
ACACACACACACTGTGAAAAAGGGCGACCAGAGAGGTGTATCTAGCAGAAAGCTATGATGTTCTTGAAGTAGAAACAAATCAAAACTGGTGATGGAAAATGGAGAATTCCCTAGACAGGGTTGAGCCCTGTATAAAGGAAGGCTTTGGGAGGACTTTATTGGTCTGTCCTCCAAGCCCTCCAATCAGAGGACAGAAGCAAATAAGGGAGCTGAGAAAAAAAAATCTGAATCAAATGCATAGTGCTGAGATTTCAGGTGACAAGATTATGTTGGAGGAAGCATGATGTCCCCTAGAATCAAAATCAAGCAGAGCCACTGAAGGAAATTGAAGATAATATTTGTAAAAAGTGCTGTATAAAATGTTTATTCCCTTTCCTTCCCCTCCTACTTAACCTCTCACTGCTCCAGATAATGCACCAAGACAATCACTTGCAAAACAATTGACAATCTGTATTGATAGAGGGAGTTTCCTCACTGGGAGCCCCCTATACCAATGAAATGGAAAGTTGGACAAAAGAGATTTTATAAAAGTTGTAATAACTTTAACTGAAATCCAGCATAAATTAGGATGAAAGAAGAATAAAACAGGTAAGGGCTGTAAGCCATTTGAGTGGTAGAATAACCAACGCATTTCCCAAATAGACAAAAATAGTTGAGTTATCAAGAGAAAACTAAAAAGACTGGTGACCTTTGTCCTACTTTTCCTTAGCAACACATCAAAGTTTCATCTTTCTTAGGTCTCACTGCATTAAAATATGGCTCCCAGAACTGAATACAGTATTCCAGCTATGTTCCCACTAGGGCAGGAGACAGTTGATGTAACATATAGTCATATTAACTTTTAAGGTCACTATGTCATACTATTAAGCTTCTAGCACCTAGGAAATACACAGACATTTTTCATGTGAAATATTTTCTAGCTATACCATTCTATCTTTGGAGTGATACAGTTGATTTTTAAAAACTCAATTACAGGACTTTTATACTTATCCATATTAAATGTCATTGTATATCAGATTCAACCTTTCATTCTGGATTATTGTGTGTGTGTATGTGTGTCTGTA
>JAQQSV010012799.1:0-12673 GCA_028646515.1 Pseudochirops corinnae | reverse complement strand
TGGCCATCTTGGCTCTATTTTTACTTTTTAACATTCATTTCCATAAGATTTTTGAGTTTCAAATTTTCTCCCTCTCCTCTCCTCTCCCCAAGATGGTGTGTGATCTAATATAGGCTCTTCTTATGCATCCATATTAAATATATTTTCACATTAGTAATGATGTAAAGAAAAATTAGAACTAATGGGGGGAACTGTGAGTAAGAAGAAGCAAAACATCAGAAGAAAAGGAGAGCAAATAGTATGCTTCTGTCCTCATTCAGATTCTAAAGTGTTTTCTCTGGATGGGGATGGCATTTTCCACCATGAGTCTTCTGGAATTGTCTTAGATCCTTGCATTGCTAAGAAGAGCTAATTCTGTCAAAGTCAGTCATTATAAATTGTGTTTGTTACTGTGTACAGTGTTCTCCTGGTTCTGCTCATTTCCTTCAGCAACAGTTCATATAAGTCTTAACAAGTTTTTCTGAAGTCCACTTGCTCATCATTTCTTATGGCACAATTGCATTCCATTACATTCATATACCACATCTTGTTTAACCATCCCCCCAGTTGATAGGCATCCCCTCAATTTCCAGTTCTTGGCCCCCATAAAAACAGTTGCTATAAATATTTTCATACATGTGGGTCCTTTTCCCTCTTTTATGATTTCTTTAGGATACAGACCAAGATGTGGTATTTTATATCTTATTTCTAATCAATATTTTAAATTTTTTGTTATTCTGAACTTAATAAATACCAGTAACCATTCACATTTGCATATATAAATAAAAATATAAAAAAAATGGATTGTGTGTGAAGCCACAAATCTCATTACATATGACTTTATATCTTTATTTCAGCACAGTTTGAAAACTGTTTCACTTGTCTGTTGACTTCTGAAACTCCTAATCTCTTCTTCATTTTCTTAAAATGCATTGACTTTTTTTTGGTATTTCTAGTAGTACTAGCTTCCCTCTCACCCCACCATCTCCCTGGTCCCAAAAATACCTTCCCTTGTATCTGTTTAGCATAGTTATAAGACAAGTCTACATGTTGGCCACGTCCAAAAATGTGTATTTCATTTTACATCTCTAGTCCATAACCTCTGTCAAAAGGTTAGAAGCATGGTTCATTATCAGTCTTCTGGCATTGTAATTATTCGTTATTTGAGCAGAATTCTCAAATCTTTCATAGTTGTTTTTATTTATAATGTTTGTAGTCCTTGTATAAATTGTTTCCTGGTTCTGTTCTTGTCACTGCATCAGTTCATACTCATTTTCTCAGGTTCCTCTGAATCTGTCCTTTTTGTCACTTTTTACAATTGATATACCATAATTTGTTCAGCCATTCTCAATCACTGGTAATTTCTTCACTTTCCAGTCCTTACCACTGCAAAAAATAACTGCTATAAATATTTTCCTACCTGTGGTCCCTTTCTCTCTTTCTTTCTTAAAATTTTTTTTCTTTCTCTCTTTTTTAATTCTTTGGGGTACATGCTTAGTAGTGGTATTACTGGGTCAAAGGATATTCAGAATTTAATTACTTTTTGGGAATAGTTCCAAATTGCTCTACAGAATGGTTAGACCAGTTTATAGTTCCATCAGCAGTATATTAATATGCCTGCTTTCCTGCAGCCTCTCCAGTAATCACCATTTTCTAATTTTGTCTTCTTTGCCGATCTCATGAGTGTGAGGCAGAACCTCGAGTTTTTTCAATGTACATTTCTCTTATTAGTTATCTGAAGCATTTTTTCATATGATTGTTGATAACTTTTTACATCCTTTCATGTCTTTCAACCATTTATCTATTGAGGAAAATGGCCCTTGTTCTGATATATTTGAATCAGTTCCCCATTTATCTTTGATACCAGCCCTGTATCAGGGAAGAGACTTTTTTCCTCCGTTGTTTCACTTCTTTGTTTTTTTCATATACATTATTGTGGTCACCTTATATGTTGTTTTTCTGATTCTACATACTTCACTCTGCATCAGTTCATATAAACTTGTCCTCTACATCTATGAATTCTTCATATTCTTTGTTTCTGTGGCACAGTAATTCTCTTGTAGTAATGGATGTTGATTGCATGTTGGTATGTCTTATAAACAGGTTGTTTCCTTAGTCTTTTGTTTGATTCTGAGTACAGTTCTGTGAAGTTCCTGTCATATGTTGCATCCTTTTTCAGTCCAGACCTTCACTACATTTAGTTGGGTGATTATGGTAATTTTTCAGCTTGTTTTACTGTTGTGTTTTCAGCTTTCCAAGCAGGTCTGACCAACAGCACTGCCTCTAATGAGGAAACTCTACGGAAAGTAGAAAGAGGGTCCCGCATTGTCACTGTTGTGCCACAGGACACAAAGCTCGTATTACAGGTCAGCTTTTTTTAAAGGTAATTTTTACTATATAATTGATACCAGAATTGAAAACATATCCAGAGGAAGCCATTGCTCTTGAGATTTCTCCTGTGAAAATTCATCCAGGACATTCATTAAAAGCCTGCTTTCATATCATTTCTATTGAACAGTGTAGACAAAATTCCTGCCCACTAGGCATTTTGTTGGAGAGTTCCCCTTTGATTGATAGCAAAGCAAGAGGCAGGTAGAGATTCATCATCATCATCAAAAGAGTTTAATGTTGAGCCTCTATGGTATTTACAAGTCTGTGCCAGTTAACTTGTTCCCACTTCTCTTTGCACTAGGAGGCTATTATCTGCTTTTTTTTTTTAACATAAAATTTAATACATTATTTACATTATTATGTTAAAGATGCCAAGGGGAAACTTAGAAGTTGTCTATCATCGAGCCCTGGTTTTAGCTCAGATTCGGAAGTGGTTAGACAGGTAAGTGCTACATATAATCTTAACTATTTACAATGTTGTAAATGTGATGATTGTGGGGTTTTTATTGGCATTAGGAAAATTTTGAAGATCCTGAAAGAAAAATTGCCTTTGAACAGCCTTGTGAGTTTTTTCCGCCTATGATTCCTTGTCCCTACAACATTTTAAGAAGTCTTATGAGCTCTGGCACTTGATTTTTTTATTTTGTGCTCTTGGAAGTGGAAACTCATTACTGCATTCTTGTGATAGAAATTCATTTTTTGCATATGGGAGATAACTTGTAAATTTTTTTATAACAGTAAAAACATTCTGGTTCCAGTGAAATGAATTTCTCTGAAATATACATTTTCTACTCTTTTTTTTTATCTTAACACAGACTTATGTTTAAAGAAGCATTTGAATGTATGAGAAAACTGAGAATTAATCTAAATCTAATTCATGACCATAACCCACAGGTAAATGTCTAAATTTCTTATATTTTCATCTGTACCTTCCACAAATGCATGAGGGAATAACAGTTCACTTCCATCCTACACTTAAATCTTCCATCTTGAAGAAAAATAATTAAGGCTGAAATGAGAGAAGAAAAATAATGAGGAAAATTTTCAAAGAACTAAAACTGACCAAGAATGCTTCCATTATTCAATTGTATGAGAGCATATACATAAAATTGCTAAATTAAATTATACGTTTATATATTATAGAGTCATTTCAGGGCAGAAGTTAACTTTAAACATATCTTCCTTTTGTTTACCATCTTTTTGTGTTTATTTGATAAACTGAAATATTTTTGCTTTTTTTTCAGGCATTTCTTGAAAATGTGGAAACCTTTGTAAAGCAGATTGATTCTGTAAATTATATCAATCTGTTTTTCACAGAATTGAAGTAAGTATCAGGAGTTTTTTTTTTTTTTTAACCCTCCTCGTTTCAAGATTTTTATTAGTTAGAACTTGTTCAAAAATGGAATGGGCTATTGACTAACTTGTTTCTCTGTCCCTTGAAGTATTCAAACAAAGGCTAATAGAGATGTTTTAGAGGGGATGTCTGTTAGGTGGGGAGCTCCTACACAATGATCTCTAAGAGCCTGTGGTTTTTTTTGAACAAAGATTCTTAATTTTTATGTCATTAGGAATTGAAATAAATTTGAACAACTTCTTTTGGGAACATGAATGAACAGCTAGGATTTGCATCTGGAATTTTTGACAGAGACAGATGCCAGATTTTTTACTCTTTAGAACCATACTGTTGGTCCTTGCAACTTTTTTCATTGTTTTACTTAGGCACATTTAGGTTTCAGTTATAACTAGATTCATGTGGGGTTCAGCTAATGATATTTCAAATGTGTGTGTGTGTATATATATGTATGTATACACACATATATATATGTATATATGCACACCCTTTTTTTTTTAGGGAAGAAGACATTACAAAGACTATGTACCCTTCTCCAGTTGCCAGCAATATCCAGATGACCAGAGATTCTGATGGCAAAAAAGTAGATCTTATCTGTGATGCCATGAGAGTAGCCATGCAGAATATAAATCCTCACAAGTATGTATACTATATGTTAAGAGAAATTATGAAATAACAGGAGTATCAAATTATACTTGTGTAACTTTGATGTTCATCAAAATTGGAGGTCACTGTTGTGTTTTGTGTGTACAGACAATTCTTGCTTTATGCATTACACAGATTGACCTCCCTGGCAGGTAAGCCTCAGGACCCCACACCAGGGGTCCTCCACTGCAGGCTTTAGAGCTGCTCTGGCTGTGGGGGTGAGAGAAGGCACAAAACACTGAAGCCAGGCTGCAGAGCCACATGGAGCCCCCTGGAGGGGAGGGAAGGAGAGGTTTGCAGAAAATGAGGACTGTGTGCCCTAGCTAGTTCAAAATTTGCATTTGTATTTTACCATAAGATGAAGTGTGGTAATTGTAGAAAAGATCCTTGGCTTGTAATCAGAAGACTGAGTTAAAGTCCTCACCCTTTCAGGGCCTGAGTATTCTAAGTTGAAGAATGGGGAGAATAATACACTATCTATCTCAAAAATTGTTGTATTGCTTTTGTTAACTTCAAAGCATTGCGTTACTATGAGATGATTTATTACACTGCGGGGAATATTGTCATGACTTTGTCTTGAAGACAAGATAGCAAACTCAAATAGAACTTTAAATGATGGGATATCTGCAAATTTATCATCTTCAGATTTTGCTCTTTAAATCTTCTCAAAACAAAGACAGCAAAACAAGATCATTTATTTTGGGAGAGTAGAGTTTTTTTGATCTGAACAAATCTTTTACAGTTAGCAGTGCTTATTGAACAATTCTTACATGTTAGGTTTCATAGAAAAGATATTTGCAAATCTAATTGTGAGGCAAGATAGGTACTCATGAACAGTGATACAAAGTAATGGTACAAGACCTTACCAGGCAGTATGTGATTAATTGCCACATGAATGACATAGACTATAAATCCTATAAATTATTGTGTAATTAAGTGGCCTGGAAAGATTTCACAAAAGGGATAGAACTTGTCCTGGGCCTTGAAAGAGATAAGAACTTGGAGGAAACTGGAAGACATTCTTGAAGAGGGAAGTATGAGCAAAGGAATGGATAGTCAGGAAAGGATTGGACTTCTTGATTAAGCCAGCAGAAGTACATAAGGGGGTGTTTGAAAATAGTGCAGTATAAACCAGCAGAAGTACGTAAGGAGTGTAGGAAAATAGTGGAGCATAGACTAGATAGGTAGGTTGAGGTGAGTTTAAAGAAGACTACCTGGTTAGGGAATTTGAACTTCATGCTGTAGTTGTAGGGTAAAATAGAAAGTATTTAAACAATTGAGAGGCTTATGCAAAATAGTATTTCAGGATGTTCATTGTGGTGATTATTGTTCAAGGTGAACCAAAGGAGGAACAGCATGGAGTCAGGAAGAGTTATGTTGTTAGAGTACTGTGAAACTTTTTACAGCATTCTGTTTGTTGTTTCTTTCTCATCAAAATAAAAAAAATATATCAGGGATTTATTCCTAAAAGCAATGTCCAGAGTATGTAATGAAGTACATACACAGAGCCACTCCATTCTATTGTTTTTAGCATTTGACAGTATTAGACAATGTTATTTGAAGTTTATAATGGTAACTGACTCACTGAAAGATTCTGAAGTTGTTTTGAATCATAAAAATACATATTTTTGTGATTTTGGTGTCATATCATTTTAGTATAGTCCGGTTCTTTGAAAATTAATGATCTTGTATATGACATAAATTTCAGTTAATTAAAAGAACATACTCACTCAAATAATACATTAAACTTTATAGAATGTGTCTAAGATACCTTACTCAATATTGATTATAAATATGATTTTACCATAGACAAACTTTTAGTACTAGTATTTCATTTCATACCTAAAAAAAGGAGAAGAAGGAGCAACTAGCTGGCTCAGTGAATAGAGCACCAGCCCTGGAGTCAGGAGGACCTGAGTTCAAATCTGGCCTCAGACACTTAACACTTATTAAGCCATGTGACCTTGGGCAAGACACTTAACCCCAATTTCCCTAGCCTTCCCCTCTCCAAAAAGCAAAAAGAGGAGAAGTAAAATCTTTTTGAGTAAAAAGTCAAATGAAGTCTCTAGTAATGCTAATTCACAGTAAGAGGAAATGATTTTCATTATTTTTTCCTCTTTTCATCTCAGGTACTGCCTGTGTATACTGACTTCTCACATAAAAAAGACTAAACCCGAACTAGAAATTGTCCTGCAGAAGGTTCGTGAGCTTCAAGGTACAATAACAATGCATTAATGTCATCGTTTTAATGCATCCTTAATTTGCTGTAAATCTTTCTGTGAAGCTATGTCATTGGCACAAGAAAAAAGCTAAAATTATTTTTTAAATAACAGTAAATCCTCAGTGTAATGCATATGTATGGGAGGGAATTGGCTAGGAAAGGGGGAGGGCAGAGGTAGTGTTGCAGGTTGTATGCAGAAGGTCAAAAAAATTTGTGTTCAGATAGTGTCAACTCTGTAAAAATATGATACTACATTACTGCTTAAAATATAGGCTATACTTTTCTCCACATCTATTTTGTATAGAATTCTAGTGTGATTGATATTTTTGTTGCCTTTTTGGGTGTGCTTACATACATTTTTTTTTGTTCAGTGAGATTTCCTTTTAGGAGGATGGTTAGTGTAGTGGCATATTAGCATAAAACTTAGTAGTAGCCCCAACATAGTTATATTTGTCTTTTACTGTGTTGACTTGCATATTTTTAAATAATTATAGGAAGTGCTCCATCTTCTCCTGATGCAGTGAGTGCAGAGGAAGCCTTAAAATACTTATTGCTTTTGGTGGATGTCAATGAATTGTATGACCATTCTTTAGGGACGTATGACTTTGACTTGGTACTCATGGTAGCTGAGAAGTCACAGAAGGTATGAATAATATCAGTAATTTTTTGTTTTTATATCTTTTTATCCCTATTGCCTTGATAGTGGTAGCTGAACTTTAATTCCAAAAAAATTGATAATGATGACAAAATTCAAGAATTTTTTCAAAATAGTAGATAAAATATCGTTACTGCCCAGTAAGCATATGCATGCCGTATGCTATTCTGGAAAAATGGAAAGGACTATTTCTTACTGTTCCTAGATTTTACTTGGATTAAATTATGGTTTCTTGTAAAGCTAATGTTACTGATTCCTGAGGTACTTTTTGTTTTTGTATATGAGTCAAAGACCTTGAGTAAAATTTACCCACATCTTTCTAACTTCTTCAGAGCACATAATAAATATACTCTACTTCATATTCCCAAGTTAAGTACAAATGGCCCATTTATATTAAGTGAGAGTGCACTGCCAGGGAGGACCTAAATGAATTGCCCAGTAGCTCTGCATGGTATAGTGGCATTGTAGAATCTAAAAGTTGGAAGGAAAACTTCAGGGACCATCACCTTAAAACCTGTGCCTTCCAACAACTGCTTAAAGGCTTCCAGTGAGAGACACTCCATTCTCCCCATTCTTCAGTCTACCCTGTGGCAACCCAATCCATTAGACAGCTCTGTTAGGCCATACTCTCTCTGCAGCTTCTAAGAGTCATTGGTCCTCTGCGGGCAAGGACAACAGTAGTACCTGCTGTTTGCACTGTGGACACAGAGATGAAAGTGAATTGCTTCTACCCTTAGAATCTTTAAATATTTGAAAACAAATGTCATATTATCTCTTGTCTTCTTTTTTTGGAGCTAATCCACTGCTCCTTCAGCCAGTCTTCCTATGGAATATTCTCCAGTTCTCTCAACATCCTGGTTGCCATCTTCTGGACATGCTTTGTCTTTTCTGTGTCTTTCCTAAAACACATTGCCCAGTGGCTTGACTAAAATAGTATACAGTGGAACTATTCATTATCCACTCATATTAGCCATTAACTCTTTTAATGCAGCCTAGGATAGCAATAACTTTTTTAACTAAGTAGCAAAGTGGATAGAGCTCAGATCCTGCCCCACATGCTTGCTTTGTGAACCTAGGCAAGTTACCTAACCTCTTTTGGCCTCAATTTCCTCCTCTAAAAAATGGGGGTATTGGTTGCACAGGGTCATTGTGAGGATTAAAATGAGTTAACATATGTAAAGTGCTTTGAAAACCTTGAAGTACCACATAAATATCAGTCATTATCACTGTTATTAACTACATGTCACACTATTGCCTCATGTTGAGCTTGTGGTCTACTAAAACCTTTCAATCTTTTATACACAAACTGTTGTTTAGCTTCACCTTTGTCCCCATAGTACCTTTGTGAAGTGGAAGTTTTCAGTCCAGAGAGAATAGAGAACTTAATATTTATCTAAGTTGAATTTCATCTTAGTCATCTTAGTCATAATTCAGCTCATTATTCTATCGTGTAGATTTTTTTGGATCCAGTTTTTGTCATCTAATTAGCTATCACTCCAAGCTTCATGTCGTCTTCAAATTTGACAAGTATTCCATCTGTGCCTTCATCTAAGTCATGAATAAAAATGTTGGACAGGGGGTAGCTAGGTGGTGTAGTGAATAGAGCACCGGCCCTGGAGTCAAGAGTACCTGAGTTCAAATCCAGCCTCAGACACTTAACACTTACTAGCTGTGTGACCTTGGGCAAGTCACTTAACCCCAATTGCCCTGCCTTCCCTCCTCCAAAAAGCAAAAAAAAAATGTTGGACAGGATTGGACCAAGCATAAGCTCCTTGTGTATTCCATTACTTCAAGTTGTCAGTGACCGATCAGTGAAAGTCACTTGACCCATCAAGTGACCCATCTTGTCATTCAGCCAAGTGAGATTACCTTGAGGAGAAGGACCATAGAGGTTCATCAGATTTAGAGCTAATACAGAGACTTGAGAAGTTACTTAGTCCAGTCCACTCATTTTGCGTATGAGGGAACTGGGGATAAGATGTAATTAATTTAGATAAAATCATACAAGCAATAAGAAACAGAGCTGGGATTTTAACCCAGATCCTAAGTGGTCTATTGGAAAGAGTGTTGAACTTGGAGTCAGGGAGACGTGAGCTTAAAGTTATTTAACTGAGCCACCCTTTCTTCATCTGTAAAGTGTGAGTTATGATAGTACTTAACTCAGAGTTTTTGTGAGAATCACACAATATACATAAGGCACTTTGCAAACCTTTAAGGGCTCTATTAATGTTAGCTCTTTTATTGTTATTATTATACTCTAAAATCAGTGCTCTTTCCACTAACCCATGCTGATTCCCCCTGTCTTCTGTTTTGTGTAAATTTTCCATGGCTCCCTGTGGTTTTGGAGATTGGCATTTATTGAATACTTGAGTAATAAATCTGAAGACTTGTTGAATGTGCACCTCTGTATAAAAAAAATCGGTTTATTTCATGTGTAACATTTGAAAACAAAAGGAATATCATGAGAGGAATTCTCTTTTATTAGTTTATGAAATAAGGCGTGAGACTGAGGTAGACAAGGTGAAATTTTATTTGAATAGTAAAATGTGTTCTACATGAAAAGTAAAAATATTTTAGATTTTTAAAAAATTGAACCTAAATTGACTTGTATTATTTGATATTTAGAGAAATGAATATAGTAATGTTATTTGGTTCTTTAGGATCCCAAAGAATATCTTCCATTTCTAAACACACTTAGAAAGATGGAAATCAATTATCAACGATACACAATAGATAAACACTTGAAACGGTATGAAAAAGCCATTGGCCACCTCAGCAAATGTGGTAAGTCTATGACAGTATTTGTTATGTTACTTTACTGTTTAGTTTTTTAAAAGATAACATTGATAAGAAAGTCATACGATGTAGATCATAATTCCTCCCATCTAAAATCTATATTATTTACTGTATCTGCACATTTTACTTTAACCAGAATATATTACTAAAATGTTGCTGCATATAATTCAGATTTTTAAAAATTGAATTATTTAAAATTAATTATGGGACATTGGATACTTCCAATTTTTTTACTATAAATCTAATCATCATTAATAAAAATGAAATTAATATACAACTTTGTCATAAACATACAACAAAATAAAGTCATATGCAAACCCAAGATTATTATATTGTATGCTGTTTAAAATAATTGAACAGATTAACACAAAACAATAAACAAAAATTAAATGCATTTTTTTGTCTTCTTCCTAATCTTTCTTAAACTCTGTAGCTTTATTATCTTTTAAAAATATAATTGCAAAATCTTATCAGTTTATAGCTGAGACCTGGTTACTAAAAGAAATCATTTGTGATGAGGATCTGCACCAGAATGGTGTAAAGTGCCCAAGGAAATATTGCAAAGGTAGAATCAATAGGACTCAGCAACATACTTGATTTTCATTAAAAATAAATTTTTATATAAAAATTAATAACAATAAATAGACTACACCATCAAATACACATGCAAAGCAAGGCATTAAACCAGTACAGAAACAAGCAAGGTAACAGAAAACTAACATGTTCATTCTCTGTTTCATCCAATTCTGTCTAAAGTTTTACTCTTTGACTTTCTTCCTTTGTATGTATTTGTATCTGTGTATGTATATGTATGTGTACTTCTGTGTATAAATATAAACATGCACATGTGTATGTATATATGTACATGTTTGTAATCAATGTGTATTCACTTCTGGTTCCACTTATTTTGCTTTGCAATCTTTTATATAGGTCTTTCCCATTTTTCTTGTGTTCATATTCCCTCCCCCGAACCTCTTCTTTTTTTAAACAACATTCATGGTACTAACCCTAATTTTTTCAGCCATTTTCTAATTGCATATTAGACTGTTTCCAGTTTTTTATTATTATAAATTATATAGCTAATGAATATTTTTGTATACCGATGAAAATTTTTTTAACTGAGAAGTGAATTTTATGGCATTTTTAGAAAAATGTCCTAGTATAGAAATCAGAGGGTTAAAAGATAGGATTAAGATTTCTGTATTTTGTCAAGTTGCTTTTTAAAATATTTGTATGGGTTTTATAAATTTTTTTCTTCTGGTTTTTTGATTTGCATTTCTCTGATTATTAGGAAATTTGAGCTTTGTTTCACATGGTTATTAATAGATTTATATTTCCTTCTTCATAAATTGTCCATTCATGTCCTTTGACTCTATTGGACACTTATTATTAGTCTTAAAGAGATATTTCAATTAAAGTTCAGGTTCTTTATATCAGGTTTTCTTAGCACGGGATACTGCATCATTTCTATTATGATTATGAATGACTTCATAAAAGGTATTTGATTTAAAACTTCAAGTTTACTCATTCTTAAAGAGACTGAATTTCATTTAAAATGGTATCTAAGAGCCAGTCATAGAAGCTGTATTTTTTCATTTAATAGTTTCTTGTCAATTTTGAATATAAGTTTTTAGCAGAAAAACAATATGAAAGCTAGCCTTGAAACAGCAATGCTGCTGCACTACCGGATAGTCTCTGAAACACCTTTAAGAGACATGTGCAAAATGATGCAGAATTTTAGATCCTCTAGTTCAGAGGTTCTTAACCTGGACCTGGAACTTGTACTTTGTTTTGTTTTTTAAAACTATATTTCAATATAATTGTTTTCTTTTGTAATTATACATATTATTTTACTTCACTCATTTAAAATTATTATCCTGAGAAGGCATTCATTGTCTTTACCAGTCTGCCAAAAGGGGTCATCCATAATACAGGAAAAGTTAAGATCCTCTGTTCTAAAACTTGGGGCTTTATCCTGGGCTAGTGAAAACCTTATTTAGTAGTTAGGACTAATATGGAATTGTTTGTGAAAGTCCTTTGTAAAGATTCAAAGAACACTTAATTTTACCCTACTCTTCTAATAATCTATAATATGTTAGAAACCCCATACAACAAAATTTGTTGAATCATGATTCAAATATAATGCCATATCCTTTGAGCTATAAGAGTCCAGCCTACCCCAAGTAGCAGGCTTCAGAAGTTTGCAAGTTTATAGGAAAAAAAATAGCTCCTTTTTTTGACAGGGGTTATCTCACCACCCTTCTCCATGGTCACTTCTCCCTTGAGTAGCTCAAGTCATCACACTGGTAGGGATGAACAGCCTTCCACATTAGGGTAAAGGCAGCAGTTCCAAAGAATATAGTAGTAGCAAGTCACAATGACCATGAGGAGATAGAAGAAAATTTCACCTAGAGAAGCAGTTTCCACTTTAATTGTTTGGACCTGAAGCTTTCAGATATGGCCGTGGAAAAGTCATTGTAGGGGGCGGAGCCAAGATGGCTGCATAGCAGCAGCAATATATCGCAGCGCTCACATAGCCACCCCAAAATACCCATGGAATAGGACTCTGGACCAACCTAGAACTTCAAATCGCACACAAAGATACTTCCCACTAAAGTCAGCTCGGCTACGAGGA
>JAQQSV010012798.1:0-12673 GCA_028646515.1 Pseudochirops corinnae | reverse complement strand
GACTATTGTACAATGTAAAAGTATTTGCAGATCCTATACTTGATTGCATACCACCATGGTGGCGGGGGAAGGGAAGAGAGAAAATTTGAAACTCAAGGGATTGTGGAACTTAATCTTGTAAACTAAAAGTAAATAAACAAGTCAATGAAAAAAAAAGAAAAAAGTTAATTAAAAAGAAAAAAGAAAGTATTCCCCTATTTCTCAATTTTGTTGGCATATAACTGTGCATAACAGGTTCTGATTATTCTTTTTCTTTCTTCTAGTTTTGTGATTTCACCTTACTCCATTTGCTACTTTACTCTTTTGATTTTCTGCTCTTTTTTTAAATCATATTAGCTCAAAGTTTATCAACTTTATTAGTATTTTCAAAGAATCAACACTTAAGTCTTTTCATTTCTATGAAGATTTTTTTTTTTTAGTTTATCTATTTCTCCATCTAATTCATTTCCCACTAGCATGTTCTCCTGAAATTTCCTCAAGGTTTCCAGAAATTGATTTTCCTGAAAGATCACATCAACTTTGAAATTCACACCTTCTCAGTAGCCCCTGCAGCTGGGGCCCCTCTCTCCCTCTGATTGGAAAGAGTAGTTGGATGAACACTGAAGAGCTCTTCCCAGATACTCTATTTTTAAGAAGGTGCCCAGGGCAGTCATCTCATCACTTCTCACTTTGCTGAAGGACTTGATCATAACTCCTTCACTAGGAATCCACCTCTTTTCAGATTTTTTAAATGTGATATCCTCCCCCATTAGGTTGTAAGCTCTCTGGGCTGACTTTGTATCCTCCCCACCGGGACTTAGCAAGGGTCCTTCAGTTAAATGATTAGAGTCTTATTTTTAATAGCTATTTTTAGGTGCATATTTTAGGTTCCTTGTTGGCTTTCTATTTTTTAAAATGCATATTCAGTTTCTTAATCTACTTTTTTTCTATTTTCTTAATGTATGTTTGCAGGGACATGACTTTTCTTGTTGTTTTGGCTGCATCCCAGAAATTTTGACATGTTGTTTCATTATCATTTTCTTTTCACATAATTATCGATTCTTTCTATGATCTGTTCTTTGACCCACTCATTATTTACAATGTTAAGTGGCCATTTGGGTCCATGTCCTTTGCTTGTAGTCTCTGAAGCAATGACTTTTACTGTACTGTGGTCTGTAGAGGATGTATTTACCATTTCTGCCTTTTTATATTTGTTTGCTGTATCTCTGTGCATATGTGTCCATACATGGTCAGCTTTTGCATAAGTTCCATATAGCAGCTGAGGAATATATGTATATATGTATGTGTGTATACATACACACACATACATATATACAATATACATATATTCTTTTGCAGTCTCGTTTAGGAGATGTCATAGGTCTTTTAGTTCTAGTTTCTCCAGCAATTTGTTCAGTTCTATATGTTCCCTTTTGTTCATCTTTTAAAAATCTTTTTTATCAAAAAGTGAGGGACACTGAAATCTCCTTTTAGTAGTATGCAATTGTCTTTGTCTTCTTTGTAGCTGTTAATATTTCCAAAATGAATTTAAATGTTAAGGCATTTGGAACATAAAAGTTTAATAATGATATTGGGCTTTTGTCTATGTCCCTTTCAACATAATGTAGCTTCCTTATTTATCCTTTTTTGAATGTTTTTACTTTGTCAAATAGCATGACTGCAATGTCTATGAACCTGAAGCATAGTATATCTTTTCCCAGGCCTTCAGTTTTATTTTGTGTATATCTGTTTTTAAAATGTGTTTCTTTTAAGCAACAGAGTATAAAGTTTTATTTTCTTATTAAACCTTTCATTCTTTAACTTTATTGGGATGTTTAATCCATTCACATTTAAAAAGATGAGAAATGGGTTTATATTTTCCTTCATTTGTCTCTAATATTGAGGGATTTTCCAAGTGGGATTTTTTCCCCCTCTTCCTCTGTAAATATAGTAATGTGTCTCTTCAGTTACTTTAGCTTAATTTTTTCTTTATGGTAGCCCTATTTCCACTCATTCTCTTCTATGAGCCCATGACCCGTCCCCTTCCATTTGTTACTCCCTTTCTCCGTTGGATTTTGATAATTAATTCCTATTTCTTTCCTATTTTTATCTGATTATTTAATTCTTCTCTTTTCTCCCCTCTCACTTAGTCAAGCAGAAATCATCTTCTTGTCTTCTCCTTCAACTTCTATTCATTAGTTTTTTAAATTTCATTTTCTATGTCCTTTCCCAGAGAGGATTTCTCTCCCTCACTCTCTTCACTATCATTTTCTCTTTATGCCTACTCTATACCCTAATTCTCTGGGTCATGGCTCCTATACTTATTTAGTCCCTATCTTCTGTATTCCTCATGGAATTAAAATTTTGGGGTACTCATCCTGGGGTCTCTCCCCTATATAGTTTCTGCCACTACCTACAGAATTTTCCCCAAGTCTCCCTACTCTATCTATTGTGCATCACTCCAAGAATTCCTGGGTACTTCTAACCCACAACTGAATTCCCCTTGAGATCCCCAATTATATAACCCACCGCTGACCTTGGCCCTCTCCCTAGGTCAATCTCTTCCCCCATTTACCTCAAAAATCTCTTCCCTGTGTCCATGCCCTCCCACTCCTACCAGTTGCCTCTAAAGATTCTGACTTTTTCCCTGCTGAGGTAGGATGAGTTGTGTCTCCAACCATCAAATCCTTGCAAACAACATCCAGCACAAGTAATCCATCTCCTTTCAGAGAATATTTCTCCTCATCAGAGGAGAGCATTTATCGGAAGGAGCATTTATCAGTGACACCCTTCCCACCACCAAAATAAGGCATCACTTTACAGCCCCATTCTATCCTTTTCCCTCCTCTCCTCTTCACTGACTTCCTGAAGGTTCTCCTCTTCCTGAGAGACCATAGTTGTTACCTTCTCCTTACTGCTAGCCCTGGACTTAAATTAAGCAAGGTACATACATCATATACTCCCTTTCATCCTTCTCCTCCCCTCCTCCCTTCCATGCACCCTCCCATTTTGTAATTCAGTCCCATCAAAAACACTGATTCACATGTAGGTGGTACCTAAGATTCTATCTATAATGTCCCAAAATCACCTCTCCACCATCCTCTCTACCTGTCTTCCACCTTCACTTCTGTCTCCTTGTATATATTTAGAAAGTTTCTTAATAACAGTCTCACTGTTATCACTGTAGCTGCTGCTGTCCTTGGTTGCTGCATTCGTTCACACCTTCTGCATTTCTGCTCTCTGAGGTGTACAAGAAGCAAAAACACAAACAAAAAACAACCTCTTCAAGTCTGGTTTTCTGAGAATATTTTGATCTCCTCTGTTACTGATCTTTTTTCATTCATGTTTTAGCTTAGCTTGCAAGGTAAGTCACCTTGGGCTATATCTTGAGCTCCACTGTTCTTTAGAATGTATCACTCCATTCTGTCCTATGTTTTCTGGTAGAGCAATCTTATATTACTGAAATTTCCTTTCCTTTGTATTTGAAGGTCTTCCTCCTCGTGACTAACAGAATTTGTTGTTTCTCAGTAGAATTGTTGATTTTAACTAATATGTGTCTTGAAATTTGAAACCTTGGTTTTGTGGTGTTTTGTTGTTGTTGCTGTTGTTTTTCTGGAGACAATCTATAGTCTTTCCGTTGGCATTTTATTTTGTTTTCTTTGTTTAAAAGTTCTAAGCAGGTTTTTTTTTCTATTCTTATATCATAGTGTTCACTTTTGATTTGTGGTTTTCTTTGGCAGACCTATAATTTCCTAAATTGTATCCACACATCCTGTCTTTAAGATTAAAATATTTGCTTGTATGGAAAACATGTTTTCTTTTAATGTTATCACTATTCTCCTCTTCTGCGAGAAATGTCCTTCACTTCTTTGTATTTGCATTCCTAATCAGCTGTTCTTTCTTTTGAGTCTTTAGTGAGACTTGCCACCACAGATTCAAATTTTTCTATTCTGCCAAATTATTTCGCTGCAGAGGTCATAAATTTTACTCTCAGAATTCACATTTCTCTTTTAAAACATTCAGGAACAGAATTTTGTAGGTTCCACACTCTCCTTGAAATCCACAGGGCCCTCTGCCTCCTCAGGTGTTTAATAATTTCCTTTGTTTTGCAGTTTTTATTCACAGATAACTGAACTCATGGTCTCTAGTAGACAACAGTTTCCTTCTACTGTCAATATCTTCTTTGCTGATTATGTCTGCTTATGCTCAATTGCAGGGAGCCAAAACATCTGATCGAGGATCCAGGCCATTCCCTGGGGCCAGCTCCGGGTTTTCCTAGTGATGCGGCTACATGATAGAACATGCCTGATATCCTGAGATCCAGGGCTCTACCCTGTTCTAGAATATTAGCCAGAGGATGTTAGCTCACTACAATATTACTAATACAGTTAGATAACTGACACATCTTTTATGGAAATAGATAAAGGAAGGACATGATAGCCTTAAAGGTCTGCCTGACATCACGAAACTAAACAGAAACATTTTCTGATATTCTAGTGATCGATAGCCACCTTCTTTCTTTGTCTTCTTGCTCTATAAAAACCTTGCTCATTGTCTCAATAAACAGACTGCTCTGACAGCTCCTACCCGGCTCATGTCTCATCATTCCATGCTCTCTCACATCACTCCAGACACAGGCATCACTCAATGTCTTTTGAGTTTTCTTCTTCCTGAGATCTCTGGTAACATCAGCCTTTTCCCCCTTATTTTCTCCCTCCTCCTCACTTTCTGACTCCCTCCCTTCTGATGGTGGTTTCCCCGAGAGCTGGATCTCAAAACATCTCAGCCCCCTCCCACAGCAGGCAGTTCATAAATGAAAATCAGGTCTCTGCTCCAAGTGGCTTTTAAGGTAACAAAATTGGATCCAACTGAAGGCTAGACTCTCTCCCTCTGCCCCCATACACGGTATATAGTCCTGTTCCCTCTGTTCCTCAGTTTGCTTTCCCAGCAATATAGAACACTGAAATGCTTCTTTCTACCTGGGAAAACTGCTGTTTACATTTTGGATCTTCATGGCACTGGGATGAAGAAAGGATCAAAGTGGAGAGCTAAGCTCTATTACAAACCCAAATATATGACCTGCCTCATTCCCTCTGTTCTTCTCCTCTCCTCAATGGCTCTTCTGCAGCACAGAATGTTACCACAGTGTTAGCTATACCAGCCCTAGCTAATTTCTACAGTATGGAGTTTGGATCTCTACACACTAAAAAGAGGGAGAGGTGGAGTCAGGATATGGGGTTGCACTCCATTGCATGCCCAAGGGTTAAGTCAGCTTTTGCAGTCTTGAAGCCAGAAGTGTATGGGGGGTGAGGGTAGA
Organism: Pseudochirops corinnae; assembly: GCA_028646515.1. NCBI lineage: Eukaryota > Metazoa > Chordata > Mammalia > Diprotodontia > Pseudocheiridae > Pseudochirops > Pseudochirops corinnae. The sequence continues at coordinate 7,377 of JAQQSV010012798.1, read as the reverse complement.
AGGGGGAGGTAGGATGCAGAGTGAGCTCAAGTTCAGCACTGGTTCATGGAGAGTTTTTTGTTTGTTTTGTTTGTTTTAGCATCACTGGGTCCTTGGTGGCCTAGATCAAGGAGGCAGTTAGAACTACTTTATTTCTGGTGTGTAATTTCTATTTTGGAAAGGTCAGAGAGGTTGTGAAGATCAGAGAAAATATCTAGTTCTCCCAACTTGTTGGTCATATGCTATCTCACAACAGCCTTTTAATTAGTCTCCCTGCTCAATTTTTTCACTATTCCAGTCCATCTTCTACTACTGCTACCAAAGTGATCTTTTTCTAAGGTAAAAAATCATTTTCTTCTACTACTCAAATTCCAATAACTCTCTATTACTTATAGGATCAAATGTAAATTCTTTTGTTTTCACATTTAAAGTTTTTCACAACCCAACACCAACCTTTGTCAGTTTAACTAAATTAATCTTACTGTTCCTCATACATGACAGTCTATCTCCAAATTCCACATTTTTGAACTGTCTCTTAACTTGGAATGCACTCACACTCTTCACCACTGCCTCTTAGAATTTCTAGTTCCTTCAAGGATTGACTCATTTTTAATTCCTCCCAAATTGTAAGCACCTTCTCTCTCAAAATTATTTTGTATTTGTTTTACACATAATTTGGATATACATAAGTACTCCTCCTGAAAGTAAATAAGCTCTTAGAGGGAAGAATTGTTCACATTTGTCTTTGTACCCACAGTGCCTGGCATACAGAAGGTACTTAATAAATCCTAGATAAATTATTATATATATTACAGTAGTATTTATATGTAGTATTATAGTAGTACATATTTTATGTAACAATATATATTACATAATGTATAATGATTATAATAATATTTATATAGCACTTTAAGATTTTTTTCTTCTTTTTGGAGGGGAGAAGGCAGGGCAGTTGGGGTTAAGTGACTTGCCCAAGGTCACACAGCTAGTAAATGTTAAGTGTTTGGGGTCAAATTTGAACTCAGGTCCTCCTGACTCCAGGGCTACCGTCCCTAGAGCTTTAAGATTTGCCAACACCTCCACAGAATTCAATATTTTCTGAAGGATCTTAGGCCTTTATAAATATTATCTCATTTGATCCTCATAACAGTAGGAGGTAAATTATCCCCATTTCCCAGATAAGGAAATTGGAGCAGAAAGCACTTTAATAACTTGCTTAAAGTCACACAGATACTGAGTGTTTGTGGCCTCCAGGTCTATCCACTGTATTCCTTAGCTGCTTTGATAAACAAAGTCATACTTGTCTAAAATGAAGCCTGTGAAAAATAAGCATTAAGATTTTTGTAAACCTCCCCCTCCAAAAAAATTAGAAAACTGGGAGAACTAATCACATCAATTAGTGCCCTCAATTCCAAAAGGGGAGGAAGCACCACTCATTAATAGCAAATTCAAACTAATTTAGTCTGCAACTCTTCACTAAAGATCTAACTCAGGATGACCTTTCCCTGATATAACTGAATCTAGTGAATAATCATAATACAATCACATTATTACCTAAGCCTCTCAAAATATATCATATGTTTAATTTATTCTTACATAAAAACAAATGAAAAGTCCAAAATCTGAGAACTAGAAGGGAATTCTGAGGTTATCTTGTCCAACCCATCCCCTTCAGAGATACATAATTCTGTATTTCCTGAAGAACCCTATTTCACTTTCAGATAGCTCTGTTAGGAAGTTTTGCTCCAGGTTAAGTTGAAGTTAGAGTCTAACTTCTACCATTGGTCCTAGTTGGACCCTGGGCATTTAGGGATGGGGTAATCAGTCCTGCTTTATCTGGGCTTAAAACCTCTGGGATTTTTGTGCTGACATCTACCTCCAGGGTTAGCTGGATCTTTGTGGTTGACAGTGCTGAATTTTCAGGGTCACTTCTGGCTTCTCAGGATACAGTATTAAGTACCACAGAATCCCAGACTGAGAGCTATAGTCAGCACACAGCAGTATAAGCTCGTACTCATAAGGTCCCTACCTTTGGGGCTTTCTCAAGAAAGTCCTTTGCTCTTTCTGTCTCTGGAAAGATCCTTGCAGGCTACATGTGTTCCATACCTAATTTTACCGCTATAATCTTTGAGGGGCTCGCTTTTGTATTGCCTATAGGCTTCTGGCTGACCATTTCGCACAGTTCTGGGGTAGAAGAAATCACTTAAGTTTCTAATTGGATTTCATGATTATTATGCAAACTGGAACAAAATTCAGGGTTTTGGTGGAGTAGATATCAAGGACACCTCCCATTCAGGCAGTCATCCTCACAGGAAGTCCAACAAGAACTCTAAATTGGTGTTTTAAAAGAACTAAAATCTCTTTAAATCCCTATTTGCCATTGAAAATTGCACATAAGCTATACTGCAGTATATTACTGACCCTGAAAAAATCTGGATATTCATTTTCTTCTTAAACATTATCCCATCTGGCAAATGCTTAAGAAGGGTAAATTGAAGAAACAAGGAGGAAACACACAAACACTCCTTGCCAGTCTGGAATACAAATAAAAAAAGTTCTAATAGTTTGGAGGCAAAGTTGGAGGCCACTTACTTTCTACTTATGCTTTCAACCAAGAATTTGCTTTAATTCCTCTACCATCAAATATTTGCTGAGAACAGAGTAACTACTATTATACTAGATGCTTTTACTTATTAATAGCAATACAGAAAGAGTAATAGCAGCAGAACCAAAAACTGAGGATATTAAGTCTCTCTACATACTTCAACAATTACTTTTGGAAGCTTAAATGTGTATTAGTATGAACAATCATAAACATATCAGTTTCAATTAAGTCACTGCAAACTTCTAGAATTTAACACTTAAAAAGTCCAAAGATTTAAAATTCTCTAAAAAGTTGTATATTTTTTGTAGTATAAACTTCTCATAAGTACAGCACCATTAAGCTAACTTGTAAATATAAAGTAAATGTTTCTGCTCATCAGCTAAAGGTTTAAAAAATTCTCAGAAATTCCCTTATCCATAAATGGGAAAAATGCCAATGTCTGCATTATAATGCTGCATTACAGTGATATGTGGAAAATGAATGTCATAAAACACCCTTCAACTTATAAGAAAAAAGAGGTATTAAAACGCTAGTTCTAATTTATTTATTACTTTTTTACGGAGAGCGAATGCCTTCTTTGAGTAAATTTTAGTTACTTTACTTTGTAAATTTAGTTAATTTACTTTGAGTACATTTCAATTAAGAAAGATTTTTAAAACAAAACAAAAATTTTAAAACAAAAGGAAAAAAAGTTTGGTTCAAAATCCCAAGTATCACTCTCTCAGAATAGACAGAATAAAGACATTGCACTTTTTTACAATACTATTTCTCCTCCATTTCTTTAAACATTCTGACACATAAACAAGATAATTATGACATGTTTCCACAAAAAAATTACATATCTTTTCAATACTTAATCTTAATATACTTAAATCTCAGAAAAATAATCTAGATAACAAAACTTGTAAAATTACCAATCTCTATTATCTAAAATGCTATAAGCACCTAAATTTGATAGGTTTCCAACTGCTTTCTATTTTGCTCATGCAATCTAGTAAATCACAGTATAATGTGTATATGTGTGTGTACTCACACACATATATCATCCAGAGGGTGCTGAGATTGGGAATGTGGTCAAGTAAAATTTGCATGTGATGAAAAAATTGTGACTGCTTGGACTGGGCCATCCTCAATCAGTCAGCCCTTGCTATGCAAAACAAGTAAAAGGGAAAAGCCTCCCTAGTAATGTGGTCCATTCAATTCCTGCTATAAGCTGGATGTCTTAAAATAAAAATTCCTCTAGACATTAATGCAAGACTTTCCTTTTTTAGTATTACCAACACCCTAATGTAAACTCTCCTTTCATACCTGGATTATTACACTAGTCTCCCAAATCTGCCTGTCTTCAATTTCTTCCCTTTTTAGATTATAAAACTCCTTGAGGACAAGAACTGTTACCTTTAATCTTTGTATCCTCAACACCCAAAACAGTGCCTTGCACATACTAGACATTAATGTCTATGTAGTTCTTCTATCTATTAGTTGAATCCATCCTGTGCTCTCCCTCTCAAAATTTTTCAAGAGACCTCCTCGCTATCTCCCTAAAATAAAATTCAAATTCCTCTACACTCTAATCCCTATCTTTGCAACCTTCCCATTCTTCTTTTATAAATCCTAGACAGACTAGTTTACTGGATGTGCAACAACTCTATCAAGCACATTATATTCCCATCTTTGCACATGCCTGGCTCCACCCTTAAATGCCCTCCCTTTCTTTTCTACACCTATCAAACTTTTATCTGATTCTTTAAGATCCAGATCAGTATCTACTTTTTAACTCAAGATGCCTTACTGGACAATTCCAACCCACTGATTCCTCCCTTCCAGAATTCAAAGAACTTATCTGTGCCACTTATTTGTCATTTAATTGTATGTTGCCTTAAAACATCTCATGTATTATTGTACTGTTATTTGACTTTTCATGTGTAATTCTGTTTCTTATTAGACAGCAAGTTCCTTGTCAAGAACAGTAAAACCTATGAGTTTTTCTATTTCCCTAACACCTAGCACAATGAATGGTGTAATAAGCGCTTACTAAAAAGAATGTATTTCCCATAAGGCTCTATGTCTTAAGTAAAGGCTTCATTGAAGTTCCCAAGACTAAAGGCCTATAAGATCTGTCACCTGGGAGCAGAGGATTCCAGCAGAGAGAAGAGTCAAAAATCCTAGAAGCAAGGGGATGGGGAAAAAAAAAAAGACTAATATAAGGAAGACAATGCTGAGAAGCAACTGGGCACGGAATTCAGGGAGATGTGGAGTATCCCTGAGCTGCCAAAGTGTTTGACTGAAATTAAGGTAAACTGAGGCAAAAGCTCTGAGCATGATCAATTTATTAGCAAAGCACAAATTTTGCCAATAAACAGGATCTCAGCCTCAGCAAACTGACTCCAAATAAGAACTGACATAATTTTTATACACAAATGAAGGAGAATAGAAAACAGAGAGTGGTAGAAGACAATGCAATTGGCTACAAAGTCAGAAACATAGTAACAATAAAATTAATTGATTTAGCCCACTTGCAAAAATAACTGATGGTTTATAGGTAACAGATTTCTTCTAATTGTACAAGGAAAGCTAGTGCTATTGTGTTTAATAGGTTTCTTTTAATTAAAGTGATTTATAGGGAAATAACTTTTAAACTTAACTAGGAAAAGAAAGCTGAACTTCAGAACCTATGAACTTCTTAACTTAATTCAAAGATACAACTTCAGTAGTTATACAAAATGTCAGCAGTGATACAGAAAAGATAGCTTCACGCTATTGGGGTAGTCTGGGGTAGTAAATCACACTCACACTGTTCTGGTCCACATGGAAGGAGAGCCAGAGCTAAGCCTACTCAAAGCTGCTCTGACTAACCTACTGCATCCAAGCTAAGAAACTAGAGAGAATGTATTTCCTGCTCTGACAAAGATGATTGAAAAGAGCAGGCAGTACATTTCCCCAACTGAGCATGTAAAGATTTTTCAGTATTCTCCCCAATCTCAAAGCATGAGTTTTCCAGGGATTTGTTTACTTCCCACCATTCACTTAAGGATAAAACTCTAATCCCTAGAGTAGGAAAGCCGATTCTTTCTCTATTCCTTTACTAATCATTTAATCCTAACTAAAGGTTTTATTTTTTAAAATGCATGTTTCTTGTACTGATTTTCTCATACGGAGTTGTGACTGAATTTAGGTGATCACTAGGATGACAGTTGGAATAGAATGAAATACAATTACCATCCAAACTACTCCCACACTGAATACAATAATCTACGGCAATTTCAGAACGAATAGAAAATGAGTTATACATGCAAAGTTCCTAGCACACTGTACAAATATGCAATAAATACCTATTCAATGAATTAACCTATCAAAGTCAGATGACTCAGGATGAAAAGATCCAATCAAAGAACAGCATGGTTTAGCTGCGTTTCCTTTATGAAAGAGGATGACCAATTGTCTGGAATAAATAAAAGAATATATTTTATCCAGACTTTGTCAGCTGCCTGAATGATTAGCTGAGATACCTGAGTTAAAAAAAAAAAGTTATAGGTAGCATTTCGGGAGTTTATTTTTGCTGTTAAAAACAAATAATCTAGCATCCATATTATCCCTTCTCCAAAGCAAAGAACAAAAAGTTGATGAAACATTAAATATCCTTTTCCCTTGAAAAGCAAATGTTATAACGGACACAATATTTCCACAATGAGGTACCATTCATTTGTTATCAGCACTAAACACACTTAGAACCACACATTTACAAGGTACTAAATGCTTCTCCTTTACAAGGAAAGAGAACATAACAGTAAAGTAAAAAGCAAATGAGGGAACTGATTTGAGTTGTAGTCAAGATATTCCAACTACTATAAGCTTCCTGAAGGCCAAAGATGGTTCTTTGTACTTCTGCGTAAGGTAAACCAGCCTAGCTAAAGTAGTATAGCACCCTGAGGGAAAGACAAAAGAAACCACTTGCCAGATAAAAGCAAAACCACCACCTTGATTACCACTTTCTTTCAGACCAGTATGGTGACAGTTCAGGACCCTGAACCCAAGAGCTCTGGGAATAGTAGTCTTCAGAACATCAACCCAAAAACCCCTCCCAGAAATTAGGGATGCAGTTATTTCAGTGAAAGGACAAGTTATCTCCACCAACTACTGACCAACTGCTACCTGCAGAGCAAAGGCAAGCCAGTCTAGCCAAAGCATCGTGGTAGCCTGAAGCCAACAGGAGGCAGCATGGGCCAGGAGAATCAAACTACTAACCACCAACATCACCTCCCCTTAGATCCCAACAGGCCAGGACCCTGAACTCAAAAGACGTGGTAGCACTTGCATCCCGACCAGGTCCCTCAACCACTGTCCTAGGGAAACAAGTCCTATGGAGATTCAACCTAGTTAACTGCTTCTGTCAAGTGTTGTAGTGCCCACCTCCTCAGCAAACACAGCTACTTAAGACCCAGAAAAGTTCCCAAAAATCCTTCACACTGTCAAATGATTTAAAATAAAAAAACAGGATGTTATCAGTAGAAATGACAGTAAATAAAATGTATTACCATCTGCTCTGCTACTGCACCCTAAAAAATACGAGGCCTTTTTCATCTGACTTGCAGCTGAAAAGTCCTACATGTGTTTTCTCCTCCATTAGGTTGTGAGTTTGTTAAGAAAACTAGACTTTTTTTTTTTAGGAGTGTTTCACACATAGTAAGGGCTTATAAATGCTTTTTCATTAATTTCATTCATTCAATCCAGACATGTGTCTAGAATAGTGTCTTGTACACAAAGGGCACCAAATTAATACTTATTAATTTAAT
>JAQQSV010012797.1:0-12673 GCA_028646515.1 Pseudochirops corinnae | reverse complement strand
CCACCAAACAGTCACCTGGATTCAGAAGTAGACACCTCCCAGGTCCTCATCCAGTCCTCAGAGGTAGACAGCTCCCAGGTCCTTGTCCAGTCCTCAGGGCAGTCCCTGGCACACACTGCAGTTCACAGGGTCCAGCACATCTCAAACTCTTCACCACTTCTCTTGCCTGGAACTCAAGAATCAGCCAGGCCACGAACAAACAAAGTCTTATCCTGGCCATGCTTCTTCAGTCCTCCAGCACTTCAGCTGGCCCTAGGACCCAGAAGGAATATCGGCCTTCCAAGCAAGCCCTCTCAGCCTTGCAGGTGGCCTTCACCAGATTCTGGTCTCAGGAAAACTCCATCTCAGTTCTTAGTCAGCTTCCAGATGCTAGGAGAGAAACTCTCTCTCTCTCTCTCTATCTCTCTCTCTTCCTCAGCCGGCTTTAGTGTCTATGATTCTTCCTCCACCAGGAGCAACATTCCAATTCTGTCTCTCTGTCTCTGGAATTCTTGCTTATATACACACACTGGCCTCCTGTCTCAGCCAATCCCCTTCTTCCAAGGCAACAGGGGAGTTCAAGTTCTCTCAATAGTGAGACAGAGTTCCCGCCTTCCATACTTAGCCCCAAGGTACTAAGCGCTAAGTATCTGCTAAACTGATTACTATTACAGCACTCAATGATTATGCAAGCTGCTTTTCCTGTCATACCCTATGAAGGCATATGAGAGAGTTATCTAGGTGTAGTGGATAGCCAGCTTTGGAGTGAGGATGACCTCATAATTGCCCCACCCCTTTTCTTTCCCTCTCCACCCATAGCTCTCTGAGATGGGAAAACCCATAGCAGGTACTGGTCTGTATTGTTAGAGGGGGTCCCTTATACCAATGAAAATCACAATTCTGGTAGAAAAAATGAGGTTACAAACTCTATAATGTAGTTACTCTATCCAGTTTAGAAGATGTGTCCTTTACTTCCCTATCTCCGTCTCTTGGTACCCTCTTCTCCTTAACAATTGGTGTATTTTCACTGACAACCTCAGAACTAACAATGTTTTAGATTCTGCAAAGAACAGAAGACATTTTATTGAGTCCTCTTGGTATAGAGAAGCCATTTTGAGCCCAGGTCCCCTTCCTTTAACTTTCTAAGAAATTTGAAATGCTCATTCCGATCTGCTTTTATACAGGCTTCACGGTGAAGTCCTTCCCTATTTGTGGAACAATAGATATTTGGATCTCAGCTCCTTTTTCTAAAAGGTCCAGGCTGAGGTATGCTGAGTCCTCCTCATTACCTAGAAAGTAGATCTTTCCTAGTCTTCTATTTCTGCTGAAAAATCCTATATTTCTATCTTGGTTTTGGTTTCCTTCCTCCCTATTCCTCACCCCCTAAATGGAATTTCCAACTGATCTTTTCTAATTGTTTTTGAGGAAGGGATGGAACAATTTTTAAGTCTCTTGGCATAATCTAGTACAAACCTGCAAGCTTGGCAGTAGATAGGGGCCAAAAATTAAAATATGCTAACCTTCTTCAGGCCATAGATAGGTTTTAATGGCTCACTTTCCAAATAAAGGTATAATTAATGATTAAACTATTTCTCAAAACACTTTTTTTAAAGGACCATAATCCAGAAACTGTCATTAGCAAATACTTGTTTATGAAATCACCTTCAATAAAAGACTACCAACCAAAAACACAGTGAAAAGATAAAACTCTCACTCCTCTCAGACTAGAGACAGATGATGGTTGGTTGCTGTGGGTCCCATGACAAACAGGAGAGAGTGATCAGTGGCAACCTACCTGCCAAGTTACGCGACAGATACAGTAGTGACTAGTGGAAGGCGGGTTAAGCAGGGCATGGACAAAGCACTTGTTACATCTTTACTTTCTTTTACATCTTCTACATTTTTCATGGGCCAGCCAAAATCTTTTGGTGGGCTGCAAGCGGGTTCACAGGCTGTATGTTGTGCAGATCTGATCTAGCATGACAGCTTTTGTTTAGCCAGTATCAATTAACCTTTAACAATTAGCTACAAAAAGATAGTACTTGATTTATGTATCATAAATACTGTATATTTTGGCATATGTAATAGAACATGAGAGAAGGTGAGCTCAGAGGCCACCCCCTTACAGAAGTGTGATATATGTAATCCTGACCAATGCTACATTCTCTACATATATTAATGGCAGCTAGGTATCCCTTGTAGAGGTCTGGTGTCAGGAAGACCTGAGTTCAAACTCAGCCTCAAATCACTGAACCGCTGTCTGCCTCTGTTTCCTGAATTGTAAAATGGGGATAATAACAGCACCTACCTCCCAACATTGTTGTGAGGATCAAATGAGGTAGAGGCGTGTAAAACAGTGCCTGACACATAATAGACACTATATAAATGCTTATTCCCTCTTCTTCCCTCTGTCAAATAATGCATCGAGTCCTGAACTGGTGAGACTTGAGTTCGCATTCCACCTAACATTTATTAGCTGTGTGACTGTTGTCAAGTCAATTAGCTTTTCTGAATCTCAGGGAATTCCCTAAGACTTACCTATCAAGTTATAGACTAATTGAGATTTGAGATGGTGGAGGAGATTCTGTAGCAATGAAACTGCAAATAATTGCTATATTTGCACATTGTGATATGCACCTCTATTATATGTGTCTACAATATAACTGCAATCAGAGGTCATTTGCTGTAGTGGACATAGTGTTGGGTTTGAAGTCAGAAAGACCTGAATTCAAATCCTGACTCTGATACTAAGTGCCTCCTGAGTACTTAACCAGCCAACTTAGTCATAGATGGATTCAGTTTGTGTTGAGGGAAGGAATTCCCTAAGATCCTTTTAAAATTCTTGTATCTTTAATTTTATTCATGTATTATCTATCACATGGGGTTCTTGCAGGGAAGGTGTCTTCAAAGGAAAGCTGTTGAGCACTAATACTGTGCCTCCCTCATGCTATTGTTCAAAGCAGATGGAGGATTTTGTATTCTTTACATCTTTAACAAGAAGTAGAGACTATGTCGTTGGCATTGGGCATTTTCTGTTGCACAATCTATTGAGGAATAAACAGGTTTCCTAAAGGGGGCATATTCCCCCCTCACTCCACATTTGTGTAGAACCTTAATGTTGGCAAAATGCTTTATACACACCTTAATGAAATTTGATAACGAATCTATAGGGTAGGTGCTACAGATATTATGATTGCTATTTTACAGATAAGGATACTGAAGCTCGTAGAACTTTAGTGATTCTCCAGTGATTACAAAACTAGGAAGTGTCAGAGGCAAGAAGTGTCAGAGGCAAGGTCAGGTCTTCCTGACCCTTGTACAACATACTGTCCCCTAAATACTGTATTACCTAAATAGCTCAGTTCATATGGATTCATTAGTCAATGCCTTCTTTGAAGAGATGGCAATCAACTCAATGACCTTGAAAAGTCCTTGCCATTCTTGTTAGTACAGATGATATCCCAACCCAGTGGTGAGGAAAGGCAGACTCAGGTTTAAAGTACAAACTCTGGAGTCTGAAGAGGGTCAGCTAGACACATTGACTTCCTCCTGACTCCAGATCTGAACCTCTGAAAAGCCTAAAAATGAGCAATTAAAATGATCAAGGGCTCAGAATGGCTTCCATATGAAGACAGACTAAAACAATTAGGTTGCTCTAGTCAGGAAAAGACAGACTGAGAAAGGAATGTGATTGGAGTTTATAAAATTATAAAGACACCACCCCCCCCCCTTGAATATTGAAAGAGGGAAGTGAGTTGAGGGGGGAGATATGATGGTTGAAAGAGAGGAATAAATAAAAGGAAATGCTACTGTAAAATATCATAAATGTGCAACTCATTATCTCCAGAAGCTAAATGGGTTCAAAAATAGATACAGATTTAAGAAGTCCTGATTACATGAATTCATGGATTATTGACTCACAACTGCTTATTAAAAAGAGGAGGGGGGATTTTCATAATCTTTTGAGGTCACTATCAAGATGTTAATTTCTAAACTATCTTAGTGTCATGAGCCAGTCCTAAAAGTGTTCCTCGGGTTTTTCTGCCTTTGTTCCTGTTAATTTTCTTTTTCTTTTGATTAAAGTTAATATTGATATTTTTTGTTTTCTTACATCACAATAGTATCCCATGTATACCTTTCCTTCTCCCTTTCCATAAGCCATTCCATATGACAAACTATTTTTTTTAGAGAGGGAAAAGAAAAATTAGCAAGACTGATTGAAACATTGAAAAAATATGAAAATATGTGCAGTGTGTAATACCTATGGATCTCCTACCTCCACATAGGGGTAGAGGTGTTTTCTTATATATAGAGTCCCATTTGATCTGTATAATTTTCTCCTATTTGCTTTTGATTTTTGATTGTTCTTTCCACTTACATTATTGTGGTTGCTGCATATGTTGTTTTCTTGCTTCTGCTCACTTCACTCTGTATTAGTTTACATAGATCTTTCTATGCTCCTCTGTATTCATCACACATATAATTTCGTACTACACTATAATATTCTGTTAAATTAATATATCACAATTTGTTTAGCCATCCCCCAATTGATCAACATCCTATCACAAAAATGTTGCTATAAATATTTTGGAGTAGATGGGGACTTTTTTCTTATCAATGGCTTCCTTGGGGCGTAAACCTAGTAATGGAGTCTCTAGTTCTGAGGATATTGGACATCATAATAATTTTATTTGCATAACTCCAAATTGCTTTCCAGAGTGGTTGTACCATTTTACAGCTCCACCAACAATGTATTAGTGCACCTATCTTTCACAATCCTCCAACATTGTTGCCATTTTCTGTCAATTTTTGTCAATTTGCAGAGAGTGACATGAAACCTCAGGGTTGTTTTGGTTTGCATTCTCTTGTTATTAGTGATTTGATGCATTTTTTCATGTGGTTTTGAATACTTTGCAATTCTTTAGAGAACTTTGTTCATATCCTTTGACCATTTATCTGTCGGAGAATGGCTATTATATATATGTATATATATACACACACATATATACAAGCATGTACAAACATATGTATGTGTGTATATATGTATGTCTTGGATACCAAATTCTTATAGAGAAATTTAATACAAAGATTTGTTTTTCCCATTTGACCACTTGACTTCTTATCCTAGATGCGTTAATATTGTGTGTGCAGAAACTTTTTAGTTTCAAGTGATCAAATTTATCTATTTTGTCTTTTGTAATTGCTTCTATCTCTTGTTTGGTTAAGAATGCCTCTCTTACCCATATCAGTGAGAGTTATAACATCTGCTTCTTTTCTATTTTTTAAAATAGTATGATCTTGAATATTAAGGTCATGATTCCATTTAGAATGTATTGTGGAGTGTGGTGGTGTAAGATGTTGGTCCAGGCCCAATTTCTGCCAGACTGCTTTGTAGTTTTCCTAACATTTTTTTTTTCATCAAACAGGGAGTTTTTCCCTAGGTAATTCATGTTTTCCACTTTATCAAACATTGGATCATTGAATTTTATTATTTTTGAGTCTCCTTTGTCTAGTTTGTTTCATTGATCTCTCTCTCTCTCTCTCTCTCTCTCTCTCTCTCTCCTCTAGCCAGTAAAAAGTAGTTTGAATTCTTCTGTGAATCCATAAGAACCAGGAGTATCCCCACCCTCTGGTAGTTCCTTTATAGTTAGATCTATTTTATTTTCTGAGATCAGGCTATTTAAACTCTCTATCTCATCTTCTGATAGTTGGAGTATTTCATATTTTTGAAGGTATTCTTCCATTTCTTTTGTGTTCTCAGTTTTGTTAGCATATAACTGCATAACATATTTTGATTATGCTTTTCATTTTTTCCTGTTTTGCTGTGACTTTGTCTTGCTGGGCTGCTACGTGGTGCAGTGGATAGAGTGCTGGGCCTAGAGTCAGGAAAACAGTCATCTTCTGTGACTTCAAATATGACCTCAGACATTTATTGGTTGTGTAACCTTAGGCAAGTCACTTAACCTTGTTTGCCTCAGTTTCCTCATCTGTAAAATGAGCTGGAGAAGGAAATGGTAAACTATTCCAATATCTTTGCCAAGAAAAATCCAAATAGGGTCAGGAAGAGTCAGAAAAAACTAAAAACAATTTAACAGCAACATCTCACTCATTTTCTATTTTATTGATTTGATTTTCTGATCTCTTGCCTCTATCAAATTTAATCAAATTAGTTGAGTTCATCAATTTTATTAGACTTTTCAAAGAAACAACTTTCAGTCTTATTTATCATTTCTATGAATTTTTTTGTTTCCTCTCTGTTTTTAATATCTCTTCTTTTGTGTTTATTTATGATTTGCTTGTTTGTTGATTTTATGATTTAAAAAATACATATTCAGTTAATTAATTCCTCTTTTTAATTTTGTTATTGTATGACATAATTTCTTCCCCAGGGACTGCTTTAGCTGCATCCCAGAAATGTTTTATGTTGTTTCACCTTTATATTTTCTTCTCCATAGTTATTATTGCTTTTATGATTTGTCCTTTGACCCATTCATTTAATTTTTTAAAAAATTATATTTTATTTTTTAAAATTATGTGTAAAATAATTTTTAACATTAGTTTTTTTAAAACTTTGAGTTCCACATTCTCTCCCTCTCTTTCTCCCCTTCCCCCATTCCTTGCCCCTCATTTAAGATTTTATTGTTAAGTCTCCATTTGGGTGGATATATTTTGTTTGTGATCCCTGGACTAATTTCTGTTCTTATTGCATTACTTGTGAAGGATATATTGACTAATTCTGCCTTTTTACATTTGTTTGCAGAAAGATTGTCTTCACTGTTACCATTACCAGATTTCCTTCTTCACTTCTGTCTCCTACTGATCTTTCAATTGTCACTCTGTTCGTGTAGCTGTCCTTGCCTTCTACATTTAGTCACACTTCCTGCATTTTTGTTGCTAGAGGCGTTTAAGAAGCAAATAATCTCTTTCTAAATATATTTCAAATTCTTTATTACTAAATATCCATCTTTGGTCCTGTGTGGTTAAACTCAGATTTGTTGGACAGGTCACCCTGGGCTGCATCCTGAACTCCGCTGTTCTTTTCTAGGGGGTGCAAAAAGTCTTGCATTGTTTGAATGTTTTTTTCCTTTGTATTTGAAGGTCTTTCTCCTGATGACTTGCAAATTCTGTTTTTTAATTGAATCATTTCATTTAACCACTTTGTGTCTTGGAGTTTGTAGCCTTGGGTTTTTTCTGGGGGTGATCTGTTAATTCTTCAATTGGAATTTCATTTTCTATATTCAGAAGTTCTAGGCAGTTCTCTTCCATTATTTCCTTCATTGTAATATTAAGGTTTTTTGTCTTGTCACGTTCTTCAGGGAAACCTATTATCTTTAGTGTGTTTCTGTGTATCCTGTCTTCAAGATTGGTATGGTTTGCTTGAATAATGAATATATTTTCCTTTAATTTTTTTTTTTGTTTGTTTTTCTCCTAGGTTGTTCTTTACTTCTTTGTATTTGCATTCCCTCTTTTGTTTCTTTTGCAGATCCACTTTTTTTTTTCTACTCTGCTTATTATTATTCCTGTGCAGGACATAAATTCTCTCATTTCTCATTCCACTTTTAAACCACTCAGTTGTGGTTCTATATTCTCCTTAAATTTCACATTGTCCTCTGTCTTATCAAGTGTTGTGTCATATTCCTTTATTTTGCCATATTTATTCATAAGTGCCTGAGATCTAGAGACTGTATTTCCTTCTCTTTTACTGTTTTTCCTGTTGATTTATCTGTTTATGTTTAAGGTCTTTAAGGTTTCTTCCTGAAATCTTTGGTACTTTGTCTTTTTTTTTGCCCTTATTTCCCTTATCACTCCCTTTTGACTCACTTCCCTATAGAGGACCACAGGCCAGTGGGACTCTGACCCTGATGGCTGAATAAGCCCTCTCAGTTGAAGAGCCTGCTATCGGGCCTGGATTGGTTCCCCATCCCCCAGGAAGGGGCTCAAACACAGAGGTGTGAGCATCATGTCCTCGAGATAGGTGTGGCAAATACACCCATGGCCTGGGAATAAAGATGTATGCAATGTCCACAGGGGAAAACAATGAGGAAGTGTCCTATAAAAACTTGTACTTGGGATAATAAAGACAGCTCTATTTTCCACCAATCCTGGAGTCCTGTCTCTCTTGTGCACTCTCTCTCCCTGTGTCTGGGTAAGCAAACTTTTTCAGCCCTTCTGCGTTATGGCAGGGCTCCCCACACTCCCCTACCATGGTGGTTTCGGTGAGGACTGGATCTCAAAGCATCTCAGCCTCCTCCTACACTGGTCAATTTACTGTTTACCAGTCTAGGTCTCTGCTCCAACTGACTTTTGGGTGGTCAGAACTGTCGTCAGTTGGGTGCTGTGATCTTTTCCTTAGGCTTGGTGGAGTACTACAAACCCCCATTCGCACCTCCCCCAACTGATGGTGTTCTATCCAGTTCTCTAGCCCAGAACTGGTAGTTCAGAGTCTGTTTTCTCTAGCACCAGTAGTTTAGTGCTTTATAGCACTGGTGCTTCCAGGTTGCAGACCCAGCAGTTTTTTGCTTCTGAATGGCTGTGGCCAAGCTGGCTTTACCAAGGTCCAATCCAACTTCCACAACCTGTAGCTGGTATCTCCATGGCACTAGAAAGTGGGAAGGATCACTGGGGTATAGGAGTGGGTTGTGATGTAAGTCTGTGTTGTGTTCTTGGGTCTACTAGTATAGGCTTGTGGCTGATAGCATGGGATTTGGGGTAGGGGTGGTGAGTGAGTTCAGGGTCAATGAATCTCAGTTCTGGGATTAAAAAAAAAACTTGAATGGCTGTCTTATATACTCCTATCTCCTCCTATAAGAAGAAGGTGAATCTGGCTGTGACTCCAAAGCCATAATAATTCAGAGAATTATGACCAGGCTGAGATCTTGGTCTGGTCCTTTTCATCCAGCTGAGATTCTTTGGGAAGAGGAGGCAAATGGGCTCTCAAAAATTTGTATGGAAAGAATAGGATGGGAATAACTCAAAGTGTTTTTCCCTTTCCCCAGTTCTTATTATAGAGTTTCATAGTATGTAGGAACTTCAGAAGTCAACTAGTCTAATCTGACTTTCATTGAACCCAAATATAAGATTTCACATTTATCCTGATTAAATTCTTAGATTTGGGCCAGTGTTTCAGTCTATTGAAATTAAAAAAAAAAAACACCTCAAACTCTGTCATCCAACATGTCTTCAAATTATACAAAGCTAGATGGGATTACTAACTTGATTGGCCCCATAGGGGTTCAAGCTTCTGTGCTTAGGGTAGAGCAGAGCATACATAACTTGTTCTATCTTCATTCTCCAATATGTTTGTAATTTGAATACCAGAAGATGACTCTGTTTCCCCTTCTTAGGTACAGATTATGTCTAGGACAAGGATTAGTAGGGATAGGATTCAAAAGTGAAAGGAAGGAGGTAGACCTTTTCCTTAAAAAAGAAAATTCAGCCCTGATCTGTAGCTTTTCTCTACCAATGGGTGTCCAACGTCTACCTGCCACCTAGGACAAAGGTCAGTACCAACCTCTTAATTTTTTTTTCAGGTCTGACTGCATTGCTTGCAAAACAGTACAGATAGTAGCCTTAATCTTGGCCAAGATAAGACCTCTTTATTTTCTCATAAACACAACAATCCCTCCAATTTAGTTATTCTGTCTTAATAAGCCAAGCAATCTTCATCCATGAACAACCTGCAGTGGTCCCTGGATTTAGAAGGGAAGTTAGAGAGAAAGGAGAAAAGTATACATAGGCCTAGAACACATATATTTTCTGATATGAAAATGAGGCCAGTTAATAAACAACAGGAGAGCTGGATCAGCTGGGATAGCGGCTTGTAACCCTGAGATAGGGCATATTGAGTCAGATACAGTGAAGAAGTACTGCTTTTAGACCTTTTTCCAAACTTGGAACTCATACAAAGGATGATGGGAGGTGGTTTCAGAGAAAGATTAGAAGTCTTATATGAACTGAGAGTGTAGAGTGAACTGAGCAAAACTAGGAGAATGATTCATATGATAGCAACATAATGAAGACAAACAACTTTGAAAGATTTAAGAACTCTCATTGATGCAATGACTGACCACGGTTCCAGGGATTCGTGATGAAACATATTAGCTACCTCTTGACAGAGAGAACTTGATACAGATTGAGACATTTATTTTTTTGGTCATGATATTTTAAAAATTTATTTTTCTTGAGTATACTTGTGTTATATGTAACATACACATAAACCATAAAGCATATATAGATATAAAACACAAAGTGTATGGTGTGCGTGTGTGTACTAGACCATTTGGTTTGGTTTAAGCAAGTCACATGAAATTTGGTTTCTCAGTGCATATAAAAGTTATGTTTACACTATACTGTAGTCTATGAAGTATGCAATAGTATTATGTCTAAAAAATGTATATACCTTACTTGAAAATACTTTATTGCTAAAAAATGCTAACCATCATCTGAACCTATAGCGAATTGTAATCTTTTTGCTGGTGGAGGGTTTTGCCTTGATGGCTGCTAATGGATCAGGGTGGTGGTTGCTGAAGTTTGGGGTAGCTATGGCAATTAAAAAAAATAAGACAACAATGAAGTTTGCCATATCAATTGACTCTTCTCTTCACTTGAACACTTAGAGGACATTGTAGGGTTATTAATTGGCCTAAGTTCAATATTATTGTGTCTCAGGGAGTAGGGAGCCCCAAAGGCAGGGAGGAAGACAGGAATGGCCAGTTGGTGGAGCAGTCAGAATACACACAACATTTATCAATTAAGTTCACTATCTTAAGTGGGCACAGTTTGAGGCACCCTAAAACAATTTCAATTGTAACATCAAAGATCACTGATCACAGATCGTCATAACAGATATAATAATAATGAAAAGGTTTGAAAAATTAGAGACATGATTTTGAGTATGTGCAGTTGGATAAATGACACCGACAGACTTGCTTGACATAGGGTTGCTTCAAACTTCAATTTGTAAAAAATGTAATTATCTGTGAAGAGCAAGAAAGCAAAGCACAATAAAACAAAGTATGCCTATATATATGCACATATATATGTATACATATACATATATATGTGTGTGAGCATATATATATATATATATATGTGTGTGTGTGTATATATATAGTTGTTGGTCAGTCATTTCAGTCATGTCCCACTCTTTGTGACCCCATTTGGCAAAGATACTGGAATGTTTGCCGTTTCCTTCTAGCTCACTTTACGGATGACGAAACCGAGGCAATCAGGGTTAAGTGACTTGGTCTCTTCACTTTGATGGTGTGTATATTGGCAGGTTTTTTTTTTTTATTATATTTTATTATACTAATGCCTTTACTTTGAGCAGGTTATTTTCTGTTGCATACTATTGAAAAAGTACATATATAGGTGGATGCTCATGAACTATGGCTTTAGGAGTGGGAACCCACAGAGTCCCTGGGAATTGGGATAGTCATCCTTTGGGTCTCTAGATGCAATTGTGTCTTAGGAACATATTGTTCTCACATCTTCCCATCGGATCTGAATCATATGGGAATATAAGATTTTATTTAATTTTTCCCACATCAACAGTGAGCATAAACTTTCTCCTTTATCCTCTTAGTCACATAGTGATAAGCACTTGTCATAAATTATCACAAGTGTGACCTCAGGTGACCTGAGACTTGGGCCTATTTGACTATCCTTCTAGTACTTGAAATTGGTCAGAGGCAATATGGTATAATGTTAAGAGTGATGATTCTGGGTTTCAGTTTTGGGGGTGGTGTGGAGGGAGGGGAGGGAAGGAAAGAACAAGCATTTATTAAGTACCTACTCTATGCCCTGCAGTGTGCTAAGCATTTTATGATTATTTCATTTGATCTTCACAATAATCTTGGGAGGTAGGTGCTATTAGTATCCCCAATTTACAGTTGAAGAAACTGAGGCAGACAGAGGGCCATATTTGAATTCAGGTCCTCCTGACTCTAGGGCCTGTGCCACCTACCTGCCCTGAACTCGGGTGTTTCTACTTCAGACCCAGAGCTGTATCCACTTGCCCTACCTAGCTGCCTCTATTGCCACTTACTGTCTATGTCACTTAGCATCTCTGAGCCTTCGTCTCTTCATCTGTTAAAAAAAGGTGGGGTGGGAAACAATATTTAATTTCAAATGACATGTATGCAAAATACGTCAAGTGATTGTAGAAATAATTTTCAGTACTCAGCTCTTAATTGGGACAGTTGCCAAGTTGGCATCTTCATGTGTTGGAGTCTCTAAATTAGGAAATACTTTTATTTATTTATTTATTTTTTTAGTCTTTGAGGCTTTTATTTATAACCTTGGCACTTAGTACAGTGTTTGTCATTTAGTAAGTTCTTAACGCGTACTCATTCATTCATTTCTAATAAACCATCCCTTGTCACACTTTTAAAAAAAATTTTATTATAGTTTGCATCATTCATTTCCACAAGATTTTGAGTTACATATTTTCTCCCCCTCTTTCCCCCACCCAGCGCCCCAAAACAGCCATCCCAGTGTGTTCCCCCTCCCCCAGTCTATTCTCTCCTATGTCACTTTTCGGTAGGGCAGGATGGATCTCCCAACCACAGTGCCTGTGTATCTCAAGTTCCAGTTGGATGTACTCAATAATAATAATAATAATTGCATATATATATGTATATAGATAGATAGATAGATAGATAGATAGATAGATAGATAGATACACATTCGTAAC
>JAQQSV010012796.1:0-12673 GCA_028646515.1 Pseudochirops corinnae | reverse complement strand
AATCTCAGTTTCCTCCTTGATAAAATCACCTTAATATTAAGAGTAATAATATCTACCTTAAGAATTGTGGTAAGAATAAAATCAAATGAGAAAATATATGCAAACAAGATTATAAATCATAAAGTTCTGTATACATGTTAGCCAATGTTTTTGTTTTGTTTTGTTTTGTTTTTCCCTCAATATGTATAGGAAGTCTGAAAAAAAAGAGCAACTCAATAATATGCACATAAAAAAAGCCTTTGCAAAGGCATAAGCACATTATTTTTTCCACATCAAAAATTCGAGACAATCTGTGAATGGTCTGGAGAAATACAATTCTAGGTGAGAGACAAAAGATCAAGGCACTAAATGCAGGGAAATTACCCATGTTGCTTACTTCTTCCTCTGCCTCCCTGCACCCCAGAATGCAGGTTGATCATATTCTTCCCTCTTCAGTGAAAATGATCCACTTTATCCTTTTTTTTCCTCTTACTATCTACCTTAGCCCAACAGTGGCTTTGAGGTATCTATAATTTACTGCTTTCCATTGGAAAAGAGATAAGAGGGTGTACCTGTAATAAAGATCAGTTGCTTTTAACGATATTCTTGAATAATACGGGGAAAAAAATGTATGTGGGTCATTTTCCTTGCTTATACTGGGAAAGCCATTCCTTACACAGTGTATTAAATGACTTCTGTGCTGTCACTGGGGACTCATTCAATGTCTCAGATCACAGATTATGATTGGAGTCAATTTGCCAGACCTCTCTCTAGTCTAGTTGAGTATCATTATTGCTCTGCCTTTGAGTACCTTTTTTTTCCTAGAGGATACATTTGATTCCATCTGCTTTTCCATATCCTTTAAAATACATAAAGTCCTAAGAAAAAAAATGTCCACCAATACCCACCTAGTTGTTAATGTGAAACAAGTTTCTCTTCATAATAAAATAAAAGTATCACCTCAAATAGCCTGAAAACCTTTATATTTTGGGGTGGGGATGGAAATGAAAAATATAGGAAATATTTTCAAATCTGGCATATTTCATAATATCATAGATTTAGCCCTAGGTTAAATGAATGAATAAATTACTTATTAAGTGTTAAGTGCAAATCGCTGTGAAAAGAGAAAAGCAAGAGTCCTTGTTTAGTTCAAATTCCAATGGAAGAGATAGTGTACATATAGGAAATTTCAGCATGAGTCACATGGAAAGGTATTAGAGTACAGAGTTAGAAGAAACAGTACTGGCTTTTCTTTAATGTAATTTCTGGTTGCCTGTTGTCCTTCATTCTTGAAGAGGATCAAATGAAATCACTATGTTGAGGTCAAGATACATTGTATCCAACTGCTGCTGATCAGACCAATAAGAGTTTGGGATTGATTCTCTAAATTTGCACATAGCACATTTCTTTTGAGCTACTTCAATTCTATTTCACTTATAGATCACAGCATCATCTTTGATGAAGGTGTACCATGTCGGGCAGCTCTTTGCCAGAGATTTCACATTATGCCATCAATTCCAAAGTTCTTCAGAGAAAATGTAAGAGTGTCATTGTATCACTTCTTCTGACCACCACATAAGCACTTTCCTTGTGTGAGTTCTCCATAAAATTTTTTTAGAAAAACTTAAGTTTGGCATTTGAACAATGTAGTCAGACCATTGAGTTTTCTCCCTGGAGGAGAATTTGAATACGTGGCAGTTTAGTGTGAGAAAGTACCTCAGTGTCCAGTACCTTATCCTGCCAGGTGATCTTCAGAATCTTTCTAGGATAATTCAAATGGAAGAGATTCTGTTTCCTGGCAGGATACTGGTAGACTGTCCAGGCTTTACAGGTATTCAATATTGAGTTAAGCACAACAGCTCTGTACACCTTCAGTTAGGTAACCAGTCTAATATCTTTTCTTTCCCACACCTTCCTTTGGAGCCTCCTAAACACTGAGCTAGCTCAGACAATGCAGGCATCAACCTCATTATCAATCCCTGGAAAGTATACTGCCAAGGTAAATGAACCTATCCACAGCATTCGAAACCTCAATTTGCTGTAACTGATGGTTCTATGTATGGATAGTGTAGTGCTGGCTAATGGAATACTTGTGTTTCTTTTGTGTTAATTATTAAGCCAAAACTATCATGAGCAGCAGAAAATTGATCCATAGTTTGTTGCATATCAGCTTCATAGGCTGCATTGAGTGCGCAATCATGAGTGAACAAAAAAAAAAATCATCCACCAACTCTCCCTACACTTTAGTCTTGACTTGGAGCCTTTTCATGTTAAATAATTTATCACCAGTAAGTGACCTTGATGCCATCTTCATCTTCATTGAAAGCATCTGACATTATTGCTGAAAACAACGCAATTTCTACTGATAAAATCTTATCAGTTTCTGAGTGTGAAACATTGATATTGCCAAGTATTTGAGAGGCATGAATTTCCTTTTGGGGTCTTTAGTAGCTGTATCTGTCACACATGCAAAAACAGTTGCGAGGCTGCATCTCCCCAGCTGCTAAGTCCCAGAATAATGGCTGAGTGCAGTGGGTTAGGAGCAACACTCTTCCAAAGGCTTTAGCATTCAGGGTCCTAAGGTTTCTCCATCAGGATCTGAGAGGAGATGATGTTCACAGCCATTGACATGCCTGGTACATGATACCTCCTCTCTTTCTCTTAGAATGCCTTTGTTCTTAATAAGTATGGCTTGCCTGCTATGTGTGTGGCAGCTGGTTGGCAGTTACTGAGAATTTAGAAGTCTGTTGAAACCCATGGACACTTTGTCAAATGTTTTTACATGAATAAAAATTGCAAAGAAAAGTAATTATGTTGAAATATAATTACCAAAGTACATTTTAAAAAATCACAGGCTTTAGGTTAAATTTAATGCTTTAATTTTACAGTTGATGAAACTGAGGCTCAGGAAGCTTCTGACCTGTGATTACACACCTAGTAATTATCAGAAAAAGTATGCAATCCCAGATATTCCTGACTCCAAGTCCAGTGTTGAGATTACTTCCCACAGAGCCATTGTTTCTGCTAAAACTTCATAGTAAATTTGAGCATTACCACAAGACTGACCCTTTCTAGTAGTTGAGTCATGGTGAGAAACTGAATTGTTGTCCTTGACTTTGACTCATGCATCTACCATTGACTAATGATATAACCTAGGGCAAGTCACCTACTTCTTTCTATTTTCGTTTCCTCACAGTGTTAAAAATGACGAGGTCTGGGGGAAGATTATGTCTAAAGTCCCTTTGAACTTTAAATACATCATCATATTTGCATTGATGACAGCTTATTTTCTAGATTTGGAAATGTTAAATACAGCAACTTTAGATAGGGAAGTCATTGACCTCAGCTGCTTTGACATAGTCAGATGCTGAGATAAAAACAACTTTACCTTTTAATTTGTTTTTTTTTCTTCACAAAAGGTATAACCATTCTTTGTATACAAGTGGTGAGTGATCATGACCATCTCATTATCGGCATCTGTGCAAATTTCCTAGACTTGTACCAGGCCTCCTCCATATTGAGCAATTCATCATGCTGCCATCTGTTTGAAAAATGCATTTGCCAACAGGGGTGGATTATCAGGAAAATAAATTCGTTTATGTTATCATGCAAATGAGTTGATGCTGTTGAAGATATATGCATGTGTTTTCTGCATAGACCATTAAATTTTAAAGCTAGAATTGCACTACAAAGATGGGATGGACATTGAAAATAAATAAAGTGTGAACTAAGACAATTGTTCTCAATAGAAGTGCTGCCCAAACAACCAGTTGATTTGGTTAATTCAGTCCAAAAACGGGACTAAAATCTATTTAGCATCCTATACACAACAAATACCCTGTTGATTGACTGAATTTCACCATTTAACATAGTCTTTTTAATGTAATTGAACCATAATCTTAATTTCTTATTTACATAGAGTATCTCTGATTCCAATACTTTCTCTTGACTTATTATTACATGAGATAATTGCTTTGTCCATATTTCTAGAAGTAAACTTGAGGTAGAAACAGGTTTAAGTCTTCTCTGAAAACCGCATAATAGATGTGAGACAATTGTTGGAATGAAACAGAGATCACCTGGCATATCAGTTAATCTATTTCACATTCATTTGAGATAGGAGTCATTCATAAATGGAACCAAAAAATAGAAGGACTAATAGAGGACCTGATCACTGATCTAGTCCATTCATATTTTATTTTTCAGATGCTAATTCTATGGCCAACAGAATTAAAGTGACTGGCCCATGGTCATTGAACTACATGTTGATATAGCCTGCATCTCCATTATTCTATTAAATTCAGATTTGATTCATGTATTATTGTGACTCTGTCATATTTTTCACATTTACAAACTGTGCAGAATATAATTTGTTATTTAAAATTCATAACTATTTTAAAATAAAAAAATATACCAGAATATAATTTTATTGACTGATGCTTCATAATGCTTTGGAAGTGACCTTTATAAATTAAAGGTAACAGACGTAAAGAATAAGCTATAGCAATATTTGTGATGCTAACAAAGGCTCCATGTAATGTCTTCATGTTAAACTGAGCCTCCTCCTTGGTGGCAACCTAGCTAAGAATGGAATGCTTGTTCATAAAAGTTGTCCTCTGACTACCCAATAACTAAAAAACAAAACTCAAACTAAACTAAAACTAATAACACATCCTCTCAATGCAATTTCCTTTTACTTGAATGAGGAAAAGTGGAATGAAAAGAGGACAGAAAAATTAAGACTTAGGTCTTCTGTCATCTGCAAATATTAACTTACCTATTGACACTGTGAATCCATGGTTTATTTTTTTTTTATGTGTGTATATGTGTATATGTGTGTGTGTGTGTCCTGGGTCCCTTTGGCAGTCTTGTGAAGTGTATGAACTCCACTTCAGAATAATGTTTTTAATGCAAAAAGAAAATGGATAGAGTGACAAAGGAAACCAATTATATTGAAAAACAGTTTTATATAATATAAATATACACACATATGCACATGTATGAATAGATGCGTATATAATACACACATAATATGCAATATTATGCACGATGTATGTCAGTATATAATATGTGATAATATATATGATACAATATATTATGCCATATCATATCATGTTATAATAGATAAGATAAATTTATATTATACGTTTAATATAATATATGGTGATATGATACATATATTGTATCATATTATAAATATTTGCATTATTTCAATAAAAAAGAAGCTTAATTTGAAAGTAAGTTCTAACTTCATGTGTAGATGGCTCAAAGCATTTCCCTGGATAGACCAACAAACAAGTGCATGGAACCACTGATTTCAGTTTACAGTTTAAGGTCACAAGGAATTTAGTTTCTTTGGGCTCTTGGTCATCTTGCTCTACATTGCTCATGTAAAGGATATGGAAAACAACTGCCATGAAGCTAGTCATAGGTTCTGTGCCAACATTTCTTTTAGAGGTAAAGAGATACCAGAAATCTTGATCCAGCAATACAAAAAACATAAACTTTGATACATGAGCGTGTCAAAGTGAAAGTGGGCAGGGGGAAAGAAGATGAAATATATTTGGAATATTTAGATTAGGTCTAAGAAGACAAGGTCTTATAGATCACTCAGAAGAAAAATGTTTCTATATCATTAATACATTCTTCTAGGATAGAGTCAGAAGGCACTATCAAAAACAATGAGCAATATTACAGATAATCAACAGAAACATACACAAAGGACAAGAAATGACCGATGGAGGCATACAAGAATCAATTTACTAGATGCAGTCTGCTAAGGACCAAGGTCAAAATCAACAATAGCAAGATGACATTGTAAACAGCTGAGCAACTCTCAAATGGAAATATTAAAAAACATATATTTATGCTGAAGAGGGAGAAGTGGGAAAATACAAAGATATTACATTTATCACTATTTTTTGGAAACATTTAAATGATGTAAAAGATTCATCACAAGAAAGAGATCAAACAGCTCTGAAGCTGCTGTTACCTCCAAATATTAGATCTACTTGTCAAGTACAGGAAGCTGATACTAAAGGTCAAGATCAGTTTAAGAAATAAACCTCTTTATAAAACTGTATGGGAAAGTATACTGGAAGCTTTTAAGCAGTATCACTTTCTAGAACAAGAAGAAAAATAGTATAAATAAAATTACAGCTAATGGATGTTTAGCATGTGACCCAATGACCCACATCTATCTAGCAGCTTTCATTGAGGAAACTGACAAAATGATAACAAAAAGATATAAATTGGAAGAAATTGATGAGCGTTTTATTAATAATATTTTTCATTTACCGGTGGTGATGACACATCAACTTTCCTATTTGAAGATATGGAAATGAGACAATAAATAAATTGAGATGAACAAGGGAAAAATCTAAGTATACACTAAAGAAATAAGGTTATATCATATTCCCAAATATGAGCTAAACTGAAAAATTACAGGAAGCATATCACTGAAGAAATGTATGATCAGAAAAGTAGAAGATTCAGTCACGTGGAAGGCCTAGGGAAAAATATTTAATTATACTGAATATTCCATCTATATAACAGAATATTATTTTCAGTCTTCAGTCAATATAGTCTTCAGTCTATAGTATATATCCTCCGGGGGAGGGGAGGCAGAATTTATGGAAGAGAATGAATAAAATTCTCACCAAGTGAAAAGATACACCTGGTTTGCAATTTGATCAGCTGGAAAGAATACATATTTGAATAAAACAATTTATCTACTGAAGTGTTGATATATCTATCCAAATATAATACACATACACATGCACACACAAACACACACTTGTATGCTTGAATTCAATCACAAATCATTTTAATCCAGTAGAATGGACAGTTAATTTCCCCTCCTAATCAATTAATAATTTTGACTAGATTTTTAAAAAATCACCTCACTTATTTGTCATGACACCTGGGAACTCAAACATGATTTAAATTCTAGAATTATTTGTTATTCAAAGAAGAGAACAGACTAAGTTTTGAGTAACATTAGCTTCTTGCAATTTAAACAATGGACCACAGAAAAGAAAAAAAAAACACTTCATCTAAAGGAATTGCTTATGGAAGCTTGATCATATTAGTATTTAACTTTTGATTTTGTCATTTATGAGAATTAAAAAAAAGAAACTATCTGTTAATTCATATGCCCTGTGGTACAAGAAGGATATTTATTGAATGCCTTCAAGTGCTTCAAGATAGATTATTCCACTGCATAAAATATTAGTTACTTATTTTTAGTGATGCTTTTAGGTACATTAAATTACTGCATTATATATTCAACTTTCTTTGAAGCTAATCCTATGTGATACATCACATGTTATTGTCCTAATCACTCACATACATTTTGATGCAGGCTAATGAGCTTGGGAAGCAACCAAAATCTGACCCCTTTGATTCATTGTGATGATGAGGTGACCCCAGATTTAGCTCACGTGGTTCCTTTTTATGTATTTCAACCTCCAACAAAAATGACTTTTTGTGCACATTCATATTCGACGGCATTCACTTTCCACATTGTTCCTCATTTTTTGAACCTTTTTTCTTTCTACATAGAGAAGGGTAGAGAGTAGAGGTAAAAGATCTGAGGTCAAACACATTTTGGATACTAACTGACTTTGGGCAAGTCACCTCATGTGTGTATGCCTCAGATTCTCATTACTGAAAAGGGATTTCATATATAATATTAACTCTCTCATTCAGTTTATGGAGGGATTAAATAAGATAACCAATGTAAACTTAAAAGTATTCTATAAGTGGCACCTAGTTTCATTGCTAGTCAGTGATTTCCTGTATCAAATGCATGCACAACTTCTTCCAGGAAGCCTTTTTCATGATTCCTTTGGTTAAAGTATAAGGCAATACTAGAGTATAAAGAGAAGTGACTCTGACCAAGGAGGACTTGGTTTAAAATTCACCTCTTACAGATATAGACTTGTGTGACTCTGGTCATCACTTAAAATCCTGGGATTCTCATATTCTCATCTAAAAAATCAGCACTCCAAATTTCATGATCTCTGAATTACCTTTCAAGCTCTCAATCTCTAATCCTATGGTCTGTAATAAAACGAATGACGTTTCCCTCTTTGAATCTCAATCTCACTTTGCCACTTGATTGGGTTCCAGATTTATGCTCCAGATAGATATTTATCTATCTATGAGACAATAAACCAATGTTTGTTAAGCATATAATATATATAGTAGAAGAGGATCATCTAACACTCTTCAACCTGAATTTCTGTGAGCAATAGTTGTTCTCTGCCCCAGTACCTTGACTGGGTGGTAAGGTCAATCAGTTAACCAAAGGTATAAATTATATGTGAACAATTCCTACACATACCTATTGAATCCATGGATGAAAGATGTGAACTAGGGGAGAATAATTCCTAGACTGCACAACTGAATCAACCAACAGATTATATACTTATACTAAACAATCCATTTTGGGACAAGATCTAGAATTCCATAATATTATACAGATCTCTAGAATGATAATCACACAATCAATTCAGTTCAAAATATTGTTATATGCCCAGTCAGCACAGAGACACAATAAAATGAATTTTGATTTGCCCAAAGTCACTCAGATGGTTAAGTATTAGAGGGCAGATCCATGTCCAAATATCTTCTTACCATTTTTGTATCACACTAATATATCACAATCCTGCTCTCCTCTCCCCCCTCCCCAATATTTCTAAGGATATAATGTAAATGAGAATTGCATATAATCTTGGTAAAGGTGCTATCTTCACATATTTTGGTGCATCCAGATGAATTATCACTTTCTATTCTTAGTTTGAATATTTTTCTATTTTTGAAGCCTTCCAAAAACAAAAACTTAGAAGATTTTAAGCCTTTTTTTGGCATTTTGCCTGCACAATTTCACTCTGTGAATTAAATATGATTATTATAGCTTTAGAGTTATAAAATGTCAGAAACTAGCCCAGAAATAAGTTTGTTTTCTCTGCTTTCACTACAAATTAGGCAAAATAATTTAATTTGAGTATTTGAGAGGGGGAGAGAGCTTCCAGCATAAGATGGAATATAATGTATTATGTAACATATAATATATAGTATGAAGTTAATAGATATTGAAAGGGGGGTTGTGATCTACTGTAAATGCTGACATAGCATAATGACATGAATGTTATTTACATAAACGATGAAAATAATAAATGTCCAGATTACATCACAGCAGTGCACATTCCCATTCTTTTGATGCTGAACAGAAATTCTCTTTTTTTGCTTAGATTTGCAGCTGACCCCAAATTAGGATGTGTGACATTTTCTGAGTTAACACATTCTGAATGATTCAACTCTGCCAAGTGGTTTTGGATGGATATTTGTCCTTTAAGTGTTACTAACTTTTTCAGTTCTCCAAGAAGTAAAAGAAAAATTACAAAACTATGAAGATTGATTCAGTCATGAGGATTTGGTATTAGTTTTCCCAAATGCAGTAGCAATATACTACCTAGTTTTTCTTCAAATCATAGAATCTCAGAGTAAGAGAAGATATAGAAGGACATTTAGTTTGTCAATCAATCAATCAATCAATAAGTGTTAATTAATGCACTCTCCTAGACACCTGCGATACAAAGACAAACTTGACTAAGTCTTTGTACTACAGGGAGTTCCAGTTTAGTAATAACATGTCTGTGTATGTATGTATGCACGTAGGTAGGTATGTTCATGTACATACACATGTTTGTGTATATTTGTATATATGTATATACATATGCATATATACATATGCATACACGTATACACATATAAACACAAAAAACAGAAGATAATTTGAGAAGACAATATATCTAAAAATAATAAGAAAAGTTGCAAGTAGATTTCAGAATTTGAGCTGAGCTTTGAAGGATATTAGGGATTATGAGAGATGAAGTTAGGTCATAGATTCTAGGCTTGGGGAGCAACCAGAGCCAAGGCAAGGAGACAAGAGAGGAAGGATTATGTATGAGGAACAGTAAGAAAACTAGATTGCCAATATAATGGCATGAGTGGAAGTAAGGCATTAAAAAAAAAAAAAAAACAGACCAGGTCATTAAAGGCTTTAAATTCCAAACAGAGGAGTTTACACATGATCCTTCAGGTATTATATTCGAGATTTTGTGCATGGGAGTGACTGGGACAGAGCTGTGTTTTCTAAAAATCAATTTGATCAATTTGGCAAATATCTGGATTATAAAATGGAGTGGGGAAAGGCTTGTTACAAATAGGAAGCTGATGCAATCATCCTAAGGAGGAATGGTGAGAATAGAAAGCAAAGTGATACGTACGTGAGCGGAGAGAAGGAGATAATACATGAATGAGATTACGGAGACTGAAATGACAACATGTAGCCAGCAATCTGATATGGTGAAGAACAGAAATTCAAGAATAACACTGGGATTAAATACTTGAATGACTGGAAGAAAATTGTATACTCGGTAGAAATAGGGAAGTTTGGAAGAGAGTGGAAGAAAAGGAGTAAGTACTATTTTGCACAAAGTGAGTTCGAAATACCTATAGGTATCTAGGTCCAAGCCCAATATGTTCAAAAGATAATTTGAGATGTGCGACTGGAGCTCAGAAGAAAGTGTACAGTTGGATATATGTAAACGTGGGCATCACCTACACAACCATGTTAACTAAATCCATGTGAATTCATGAACTTATCAGGGGGATATAGAAAAATAAGAGAAGAGGGCCTGGGACAGAGAATTAGGCTTAACTCCCAGTTCAACCTACACATGAAGAAGATTTTTTTCCTTTTTTTAAAAAAATTGATTTAATTGTTTTTAGTTTTGAACATTTATGTCCACAAGATTTTGATTTACAATTTTCTCTCCATGTTTTCCTTATGCCCCACCCCAAAATAACAAGCCTACTGAATACCCCTTCCCCCAATCTGTTCTCTCTTGTATCCTCCCTATTCACCCCCACTAACTTTCTAGTAGGGCAAGATGGATTTCTATACTTCAGTGCCTGTATATCTAATTTACCAGTTGCATGTAAAATTTTTTAAAACATTTTTTAAATAACTGATGTCTTTTAATTTACTTTTAGTTTACAACATTCAGTTCCACAATCTCTTTTAAGTTTCAAATTTTCTCCCCCTCTTTTTCCTCCCTGCCCCCATAGTGTCATGTAATCAATTACATAGGTTCTACGAATACTTCAGGTTTTACATTAGTCATGTTCTAAAGGATTAATAATACTGACTGAACAATGAAAAAGAAGAGATAAAACAAAATAAAACACAAATGAGAGAAAGCAAATAGTTTGTGTCAATCAGCAGACTCTATAGTTCTTTCTCTAGCTGTGGATCAAAAAGACCTGTATGTACAAAACATATATATTTCACAGCTCTTTGTGTGGTGGCAAAGAACTGGAAGTCAAGAGGATGCCCATCAAATGGGAAATGGCTAAAAAAGTTGTGGTATATGCATGTAATGGAATACTACTGTGCTATAAGAAATGAGGGGCAGATGAACTTTATAATAACTTGGAGAGACTTATATAAACATTTGTTTTTAAAACTTTAAACTCCAGATTTTTTCCTTCTTCCCTCTTCACTCACCCCCACTGAGAAGATGAGCAATTCAATTTAGGTTGTCCATGTGTAGTTATCCAAATCATTTCCGTAGTAGTTATATGGTGAAAGACTAACTATATTTCCCTTCATCCTATCCCAAGCCCACTTATTATATTTTCTCCTTTGATGCTGTCCCTTTTCAAAAATGTTTGCTTTTGGGGGCGGAGGCAAGATGGTGGCGTAGTAGCAGCAACATATCGCAGCTCTCACATAGCCACCCCAAAATACCCATAAAATAGGACTCTAAACCAATCCTAGAATTCCAAAACGCACACAAAGATATTTCCCACTAAAGTCAGCTCGGCTACAAGGAACCATATCAGCACTGCGAACGGAAATCAGGCTGGCCTGAAGCCGTGGCTGTGCCCTGGGGGCGGCTGGACAGGAGGAGCACAGGAGCCTCTTTGGTGAGTGGATTAGTGGCAGCTGCAAACAGCATTCAGAACTAGGTCAGTAGAGCTTGCGAAATTAGGAGAGTAAAGCAGTCCGGCCGAAAGGCCTCCAGAGTGGAAAAGCGATAGGCAGAGGTTTTGCATGCGCCTCCGTGTTGCAGCTTCCCACCCATGGCCTGCAGACAGCAGGGGGACTAAGCGATTGTTCTGAGGCCAGTGCTCTCGCGTTGAGCAGCCTGGATCCAGATCGTCCTCCTGGGCCTCAGTCTTGGAGTCTTCATTATCCAGTAAGTCAGAAGTAAGTAGGAAAGGTCCCAGAACCTTCCTGAGAGCTACAGAAGCTGGGAGGACCCCAGTGATTTGGGACAGAGCTTTCCCTTCTGGAAGCAGAGCCCCATAGAGATTTAAAAAAAAAAAATCACGGTCTGAACAACCATGAGTAAGAATAAGCATAAGAAGCAAAGTAAGAACAGCTCCCAAACCCTAGATTCCTTGTTTGGGGAAAAGAAAGATCATGGAAGAGAGAGGGAGGAGGAGAGTGCAGCCAGAGCGCCCCCACCAGGGACCTCCAATAAACATGGAGAATGCCTTAAAGCTAGGGATGAGCTGAAGAAGGATTTTCAAAACCAAATAAGGGAAGTGGAAGAAAAATTGGGAAGAGAAATAAGAATGTTGCAGGAAAATCATGAAAAGAGAGTCAGCAGTATGA
>JAQQSV010012795.1:0-12675 GCA_028646515.1 Pseudochirops corinnae | reverse complement strand
CTGACTGGATAATGAAGACTCCAAGACCGAGGCCCAAGACGACGATCCTGATCCAGGCCCCTCAACGCGAGAGCCCTGGCCTGAAAACAATCGCTCAGTCTCCCTGCTGTCTGCAGGCCGAGGGCAGGAAGCTACAATGCTGAGGTGGGTGCAAAACCTCTGCCTTTTGCTTTTCCACTCTGGAGACCTTTCAGCCGGAAGCTTATCTCCCTCTTTCACAATCCCCACTCGCGCAGCTGGTGCTAATCCCCCCTCCTCGCAGCTGGTGCTAATCCGCTCACCTGAGAGCTTTCTCTGCACCTCCCACCCGGCAGCCCCTGGGACACAGCCGCGGCTTCAGGCCAGGCTGGTTTTGGTTCGCAGTGCTGATATGGTTCCTCGTAGCCGAGCTGACTTTAGTGGGAAGTAATTTGGAGTTGTAGGTTTGGTTTAGAGTCCTATTTTATGGGTATTTTGGGGTGGCTATGTGAGAGCTGCGATGTGTTGCTGCTGCTATGCCGACATCTTGGCTCCGCCCCCGGTAGTTATCTGCTTTGTCAGAACTAAATATATCCTGGGGCTTGTGGTAATTAATGGAAAGGCATGTTCAGTGACTTGTTAGGTCACAAATATGAAAGTCTGATTTCTGTTGATATCAGAGACATTTCAAGAGGCAAAAGATACAATGACTTATGATTTAGTCCAAGTGACAAGGGGATTTTGCTGATCAGATGCAGATTTAAAAAAATCTGCTGGGACTAAGAGTGATACAATATTATTCAAAATGAAAGTTTCCTTGTGGCTCTCTATGTATATTAGTGGTACCCTGGTTTTCATGAGTGATAAAACAAAAATGAAGCTATATTTAGTTGGTTTAACCTCTATTGTAATGATATGGAAAGTTTTCTTACTGAACCATATTCCAGACTATCAATTTAGTACAGGTGTCAAAGTCCACTAGCATGTGGACTATGAGGGTGAATGAAATAGAAAGAGAATTACATAGAGGTGACTGATAGTTGAAGGTCCAAGCAATGAAGGTTGGCAGTTGAGTGGCCTGATATGCAATATATAAACCCAGTCTTATAAGCTAAGTCAGAAAATTGGATCTAACTTATTATGATTGCAACAGAACAGAGGTAGAGATCACTTGTGACCACCATTAACATCTTGAAAGTTCAATACTTAAGGTGAGTCAATTAGTTCTGAGGCTACTATTTTATCTTAAGAGTCAATGTTTAACTCTCTTCCTAAATCTGTGCTCTGTTGAGTACTTTCCTGCTTCTATTTAAATACCTTGAATGTTAGTACTTTGAAAAAATGTAGCAGACTTTCAGCTTTATAGCTGCAGTATCTTGGATACTAGTATGAAGACTGCAATATTCTAGTTCATTGGATTCAATGATAATTTTTGAGCACAGATTCTCTGGTAGAACCAGGAACTGCAAAAGTCAAGGAGCAAGAGACTTCAAGTTAACTTTTCTTGAGAGGAAGGGGAGGAAACAAGTGTGCAGATATATAAACAGATGAGCAACTATGTATATAGACAGAATAATTTGGGGGTAAGGAGACTAATTCACTCCTCCAGCTGTGAAGCAAACCATAATCACTCACTCATTCTTTCACCACTAGTCTCCTTGGTTCTTGACAAATTGGAAATCCATTTTCTGGGATATTTAAAACCTGATGTCCCTCCTGCCCCCCCCCCAAAAAAAAAAACACTATGTAACACAACAAAGCACATCAAAAGAAAGAAAAATGTTTTTTTCTCAACAATTGGCAAAAGATGATGGTAGCATGTTCTAGCTTTGGAACCTGAGTTAGACCTTTGTAGGCACAATAATTTCTTGTAGGATGAGCCATAACAATCAATTGTGAACTCGATAGTCTACACAATGATCAAGTCATGGCAGGCTAGGTGGTGCAGTGATAACCTTGACCTTGGAATCAGGAAATCTTGGATTCAAATCAACCTAGACACTTAGTACTTGTATAACTTTGGAAAAGTCACATCCTCAATCTGACTTAGTTTTTAATCTGAAAAATGGAGATAATAATAGCACTTTCTTCCCAAGTTTATTGTGATAACAAATGATAATTTTGTAAATTAACTTTGCAAAGCCTAAAAAATTTTATATAAATGTTAGTTATTTTATTCATACTCAAATATGCAGAATACTTCCAAGGCAACTTTCTAGAGGAAGGTGACCCAGTTCTTTTGGATGGGGTGGATTGAGGGGTGCCATGCTTAAGCTATAACAGTCACTGAGAAACAGCATTCTGCTGATGCTGGAAGCTTTTGTCCTACTGGCTATTATAGGTAATATGTTGAGAAGACCCTTCTGCACCATTCCTCAGACTGAACACTCTTGACATTCCATTCCTCAGGCTGCCAATTCCTGACCTTATATATGGAACCAGTTAAGTATCTGGGCACTTTTGATCTCAACTCTAATTGACTGAGGACATTTTTCATATTTTATGGATTAGATCTAGCCTATAAAGAATGAGTTTTCCAGATATTTTATTGTGAAGTTTATTACACAAATTAATAAATGGGCATACTCATCAAATCAAACCCACTAGAAAAAAACAAATTCCTTCATCTTTTCTTGGAACAACAAGGCAGTTATTTTAATGGTTCTTTTAAAATTTTAATTTTTTAAAATACTTCTTTTAAAAATTTATTTCATTAAATATTTCCCAATTACATGTAAAATTTTTGAGAACCTTTTTTTTTAAATTTTGAGTTACAAATTCTTTCCCTCCTTCCCATCCCTCAATCCTCCTTGAGAAGGCAAATAATTTTTATTTTGATTACACATGTGTAATTTGATAAAACATCTTCATGTTAGTCATCTTGCTAAATAAAAATCAAACAAAATAAAGCTATAAAAAGAAAGTTAAAAGAAAGTATATTCAATCTGTATTCAGAGTTCATTAGATCTCTCTTTCTTTTTCTTCATAGGTTCCTTGGAATTGCACTGGATCAATGTTTTGGTCAAAGTAGCTAAATCTGTATTAGTAATAGAACTCAGGTAGCTAATGCACCAAAATCTGGATTTCATTTAGTACTCAAGGAAAATCATTTTTCTACTCCTAGTACTGCCATGCATATTAGGTAATAAAACCATATTTCATCATAGCTACATCCAGATCTCCCTCCCCTACACTATTGTGATTTTTTTTAAAGTTGGTAAGGAAGAGAAGTTATCCCTAAAATATCATTTAATTGCATTATCCACCTAAAGTTCTTGCCTCCTTCTATGCCCTTGCTGACTGATCACTTTTATTTATTATGAAGATTAGAGATAGGAGCAATGAGAAGGTTCTTGGGAAAGAAGTAGAGAAGTGACAAACATGATTCTCCATCACAATCATTAGAGATACTATTCATTAAAAATAAAAGTCGATAGTTGGGAATTTTCCATGACTGTGGATAATGGAACATTATCAATGCCAGAATTAGGTCCTATAACCTTATCACTTTATAGGATGGAACAGCAGGAAGGAATGAAGATACCACATCATAATGTTGAGGACAATATGGGATCTTTTCTCAAGGAGTGATAAATGGAAGACAACATTCCAAACCTTATATGGGCTTGGATTATGCCTTTAAGAGTAATTTCTTGATGATACTCTTATCTACTCTTAGTTATCCTGCTAAATGCAACAAAACTGGTATGAGACATTCTTGAGTGCATTTTTCAGCTTCCCCTATTGAACAAATGATAGGAATGGATAGTAAAAAAGCAGAAAATGGAGTCCCCTGGGTACAAACAGAGGAAGAAACATTCTGTCATTAGGATGACTGAGTTACCTTTTGAACTCAAATGGAATTTTGCTACAATAATGGTAATGTTCCTAAAAAAAAAAGCCATTGCCCTTCTACCTATTATTCCCTCTCCTTGTATACTGTTTCCCCTTTCCTTCATTTCATAAGTCACATTTCTCCTAATCAAAAATCACCTAGAGAATTACTTCCAGATATGGACCTATAGTTCCCTTGTACACAGGCAGGATTAAGATTTTAAAAGAGAAAATTGGGATACAATGGCCATGCCTTGAACTTGGTAGAGATGCTTCACAAATAATTTCCCACCAACCCATCTTTTCTTGAGCTCTGTGAAACTTTTCAGGGCAGGGTGGGGGGAAAGGAGGGATTGCATCTAGAACCATTAACTTACTGTTATAACTGAGTAAGGTATCACAAAGAACATAACCAATGGCAATGCCAACATGTATAGATGAGAAAAGAGGAGAAACACAGTCATTATTGAAGGCACAGGGGAGACATGATGAGTGAAACAATGTCAGGTTATTGGCATTACTTGCATCATTCTTCTTGGTCTAGTACTTATTTTCTAGACTGAATATTAATTCCTGAAGTTGTTTTCTCAATTCAGTTTCAATGGCTTGGATTTTGGTTCTCTTCAGAAACCCTGGTACAGGTAGAAGCAGGAGAACTCCTTGGCTCCCATCATAACCACCTCAAATACCTATAAAATATGACTTTAAACAAATTTTAAAGTTCCAGAATTCACAAAATGATAGAGAACCTAGGCTCCTGCTGAAGGCAGCCCAGCAGAGAGACAGAAAGGACTTACAGCAACATGCTGGGAGCAGAGCTCAGCCCCATGTGGTTTTAGCCCCAGGCCATCCATGATAAGCCTGGCTGAAGCTTTCAGGAGAGCGGATTACCAGAAGCTGTGGTGGTTTCCAGAATTACCAACTCATAAGAGCCAAGGACAAAGGAAAAGAGAAGTGGAAGTCAGCTAAATTTTGGGGAGAGGGTCTGGCCAGCTGCCTCCAGGGCTAGAAGCAGTGTGAAGCGGTGGCCTTGCAGCCACATCCACATGGCTGCTTCAGAAGCTCCCAGCCTGCAGATTGCAGGGGGCCCAAGTGATCATTCAAAGGCTAAGTGCTCGTGCCTTGAGCTGCCTGTATTGGGATCATGGTCTTAGGTTGTGATCCTGAGGTGCATTTTCAGTGAGCCAAAGCTGGAGGGGGCTGCAGAGACGGTGGTGGCCTGCTAATAGCTCTGGCAGCTGCAAATACCCCAGTGATTTGGAACAAAGCCCTCCCCTCTGAAAGAAGAGTTCCACTGAGCCCAAAAGTCAAGTAATTGACTGGCGACATGAGCAGACAAAGGAAGCAAAGCAAGAACAGCAATCCAACTTTAGATTCTTTTTGGGGGACAAAAAGGATCAAATTATGGAACAGGAGGAAGACAACACAGTCAAAATTCCTGCATCAAAAGCTTCCAAGAAAATTGTAAGCTGGTTACAAGTCATAGAGGAGGTTAAGAAGGATTTTGAAAACCAAATAAGAGAAGTGGAGAAAAAATTGGGAAGAGAAATGAGAATGATGCAAGAAAATCATGAAAACAGAGTCAACAACCTGACTAAAGAAAATAACACCTCAAAAAACAGACTAACTCAAACGGCAAAAGAGGCCCAAAAAGCCAATGAGGAAAAAAATGCGTTAAAAAGTCTAATTTGCCAATGGCAAAAGAATATCAAAAGCTTGCTGAAGGGATTAATTCATTCAGAATTAGAGTGGAACAAATAGAAGCAAATGACTTTATGAGAAAGCAAGATACTATTAAACAGATCCAATCAAATGAAAAATTAGAAGACAATGTGAAATATCTCCTTGAAAAAACCACTGACCTATAAAATAGATCAAGGAGAGACAATTTAAAAATTATTGGACTACTTGAAAGCCATGGTAAAAAAAAAAAATAACCTAGAAATCATCCTTCAAGAAATTCTCAAGGAAAATTGCCCTGATATTTTAGAACCAGAGGGCAAAATAGAACTTGAAAGAATTCACCAATCACCTCTTGAAAAACATCCCCAAAAGAAAACTCCTAGGAATGTTATAGCCAGGTTTCAGAGTTCTTAGATCAAGGGAAAAATATTACAACTTGCCAAGAAGAAACAATTTGAATACTGTGGAAACACAATCAGGATAACACAGGATCTAGCAGCTTCTACATTAAGGGACCAAATGTATATATGTACATGTATGTATGTATACATATATGTCTATATAGGAGGGTAGATATGCCTGTGAATACATATGACAGTGTGTGTATATATGTGCATATAGACGGAGGGCACAGGATCAATTGAATAGTAAGGGATGATATTTTAAAAGATGAAATTGAGAGGTGGGAGAGGAATAGAATGAGAGGAGACAGGGAGAGACAGAATGGGGTTAATCACCTCATATAGAAGAGGCAAGGGATAATGGTTACAAAAGACATGAAGAACATGAAGGCAAAAAGGGAATGGGTCAATTTTACTCTCTGAATTTGGCTTAGGGAGGGAATGACATACACTCTAATTTGGATATCTTGCCCTGCAGGAGAGTAGGGGGGAAGTGGATGATAGGGAGGATGATGGAGGGGAGGGGAGGTTGGGGGGAGAGGGTTGTTAGAAGCACACACTGTAAAGGGATAGGAACAAAATAGAGAATAGAACAAGGGGAGGGCAGGATAGAAAAGAGGGAAATATCATCAGTGTTATAAAATATGTCCATTGTGGAGATGTTCTCCATAACTACACATGAATGGCCTGTATTGAATTGCTTGTATTTCCAGTGGGGGTGTGTGACAAGGAAAGAAGTGAAAGAATCTAAAATTTAAAGTTCTAAGATAAAATGTTAAATATATACATATATATGTATATATATATATATAATTATTATTATTTACATGAAACTGGGGTATATGATATACAGGCACTGGGATAGGGAGATCCATTTTGCTCTACCAGAAAATCAGAGGGGTCATGGGGCAGGATATAGAAGAGAGCAAATTGGGGTGGGGGTATATAGTGGGATCACTATTTTAGGGGGGTGGATAGGGGAAACACAGGGAGAAAATTTGTAACTCAAAATCATGTTAAAATCAATGATGTAAACTAAAAATAAACAAAAGTTAATTTTAAAAAAAGAAACCCTGATACAGGGGCTGCTCAGTAGTGCAGTGAATAGAGCACAGGTCCTGGCACTAGGAGGACCTGAGTTCAAATCCAGCCTCAGACACTTAACACAAAAACTAGCCATGTGACTTTGGGCAAGTCACTTAACTCCAATTGCCTTCCAAAAAAACAAAAGAAAAGAAAAGGAAAGAAAAGAAAGGAAAAGAAAAGAAAAAGAAACCCTGGTACCTGGAATATATATTTTTATCCCAATATATCCCATCTCTCATCTCCATTGGAAGCTTGTCCCTTCCCTGTTCTAATGTTCTTTTTAATTATTTGTAGATCTTAGCCCTCTGCTAAGAAAGATAGGATAGGATGCCACAATATTCTGGGGCTCCCTATTTCCTCTCTTCCTTGAGAAGCAGTCTTGTACAAAGGAGGAAAAAATATTGAATTTAGAGTCAGAACCTAGATTTGATATTAATAACTGCATATCACTGGGAAAGGGTCTTCATTTATCCTATGTTCATTTTCATTATATGTGAAAATAGCAATAAAACTAACTTCTTCATTTTTTGTGAGAAAAAAAACCACTTAACTATGAAGTGCTATATAAATATGAATTTTTAATATTGTTTTTACGATTACTCCTAATAATAGTAGGATTCTTCTGGCATCTTGTCTCCCAGAGAAATATTCTTGTGGCCACTGAAATATACAAGAGGCCTTCAATTAACTATACTTGATACACTTGATATATACTTGATAACACTTGATGGGGGGGGGGGTCAATTTTAGATACACCTCTACAATTTTTTATTTTTATGAACAGGGGTACAAATTTGTTATTGGTATCCCAGAGTGGTAGTCATCTTTCCCCTGGATTTGGATGTACTTTTCAATCTTAATAAACAGGGAACAGGAAAATCAATTCACCATGGATTAAGCTGCTCACATTATCAGAGAATGCCATTGTAGCTTTTAAGTATTCAACACTTCTCTGAACATCTGTAAGAACTATTTTTATAAGTCAGTCAGTTTTCCCGTTTTGGCTTCATTCAATTTTTTTCATTTTATGATTTTTTT
Source organism: Pseudochirops corinnae (assembly GCA_028646515.1). Lineage (NCBI taxonomy): Eukaryota > Metazoa > Chordata > Mammalia > Diprotodontia > Pseudocheiridae > Pseudochirops > Pseudochirops corinnae. The sequence continues at coordinate 4,675 of JAQQSV010012795.1, read as the reverse complement.
TGGAGGAGTTTATATAAAAAAGAAATGATCATGCAAATTTTCAATTATGTGTATTTCATGATTTAAAAAAAAAAACACTTTCCAAAAATTTTAAAGTCTTTCAGTCTCTCTGCAAGTTTGTCTCTCTGTCTCCCTCTGTCCCTCTCATAAAATCTCTCTCTCTCTCTCTTTTTTCTCTCTCTCTCTCTGTCTTTCTCTCTCTTACACACACGCACACACACACATACACACACACACATCCATTCACTCAATCAGCATTTATGAAGCATTGTACTAGAGTTACAAAAAACAAAATAACAACAAATTTGTCTCTGTCCTCAAGGATTTTATATTCTATTGATTCCAGGTAATATATACATACACACATACATATATATGTGTGTGTATGTGTGTGTGCATATACACACATACACACACATACACATACATATACATATGTCTGTATATATATATATATATATACATGTGTGTGTGTGTGTGTGTGTATAGGCAATTGAGAAACATTTGTTTCTTCATGGAGTTGACTTTCAGTTCCTTCAATGAAAGGTCTATACTTTTTAGTACTTTGCCTCCCTACCACTAATATTTTATGGGAAGTTCATAATGCCATTGGCCCTGAAAAGGCCCCTTCTTAATCATTTAAATGACACAAAGTAAGTTTAAATTAGAGAATTTAGAGTCTGATAAGGAAATAGTGAATGATGCTGTTTTTTGAAAAAGTTTGTATATAGTTTAGCTTCATAGATAGTTTGTGCAAATATACATGGACTTGATATATTGTTGCAATGAACAAATATTATGAATTCCTCATGTGAGTTATTCTTAGAGGCTTCTTAGATGTAATATAATCTGTCTGTCCCTTATTCTTTTAGTAGTCAGAACAAGGCTATTTGCAAGTACCAATAAAGTGATTTAGCCACTAATGATTCATAAGTAGTTGATCAAGTTATTCTGAGACAGTTGTGTATATTGGTTCGTTTAATGTGAATCAAATACTGTATTGTCTATTCATGAATAGTTATTTATTCTATAATATTTTTACAATTATTAATGTTTAATGTTTTTGAAGCCATCTGTTTCTACATATTTTAACATATTCATTTAGATATTAATTTTGGAATGTTTACCTATTTCTCTAGCTTACATTCTTTCTTTCTCTGTCCTTGACCAAATAAAATGCAAGATTCAATATTTACATCCCTCATCCCACTACCACTTTTATTAAAAAAAAAATAAAAAACTAATTCTGCTGATTTGGAAGTATGAGTATTTAGGAAAGTTATGAGTATTTAGGAAAATCTAGGCATATTTATTTTGGAAGTTTTTGAGTCTTATTTGGAAACTAAGTTAATTTCAGAAATGGAATTCCATCTTTTTTTAACCCCCTAATTTAATGGAATGCTAAAAATAAAGTATATATTTCTATAATGGCAAGCAGAAATACCCATAATGTCTTTGTGGGCAAGAAATGTGGACTGAATGAAAACTAAATGGAATGGATCTAAAGCCACTTGGGCAATCTTGACCAAAAATTATTCATTGAAAGGAATCATAATTTAGAGGTAAGTCTCTAGTGACACAGGTCATATTCTTTAGCATTTTTTCAAACCTTAGAGAAAACACAGACGTTATTCTTATTTAGTATATAGTGACAAAAAGCACAGAGAGGTAGTAAAATGCCTATAACAGGATCAGGACTCACATGGATCTCTGCTGGATTAACATAATCCCTCCTCTTCATTTATGCCTGTTGAAACCACTGTTTCCCTTGAAAGAACTTCAAAAGCTCAAGTTCTGCACCCTTCATGAATCGTCACCTGGATCCCCCAGCAGAAAATGATCTCTTCTAAAGTTTGCCTAGAGTACATCATATGACAATCCTCCTTTGTTCCTTTGATATTGTACCTCTCCCCATATTTATGTCCTCAATACCTACCACAATTCTGTAAACTATTTAAGTATATGTCTCTGTTTTCTAATTTAATAGGTATTGACAATCTGTAATGAAATAAGAGAAGTGAGGTAAGAAGAGTAATATGAATGAATAAGTGAATGAATCAAAGAAAATGTCTTTAATTTAGCACCATGTGCCAAGTACTGTGTTGGAATGTAGTCAAAAGTACAAAGGTCTGCAATCCCTGACATACAGAGAATGGATTTTCAAAGCATCATACTATGCAATGTAGAATAAGAGGGACATTGGGGAAGAATCTATCTGACCCTTTCATTTTACAGATAAGTGATTTGAAGCCAGAGAAATTAAGCAAGTTGTCATAGATAACAATAGTGATAAATGGAGGAGCCAAGCTTTGAAAATTCAGGTCTTTCAACTCTAAATTCAGTGCCCTTCTAAGTATAACATTTTTGTTGAGTTCTGTGAAGGGGTACGTTTTGGGCTCTGGGAACATGAAATTGTCATTTTTCTCAAATATTTGAAGAGCTGCTCTAGAATGAAGAGATTTAGATTTATTTTGGATGGTTCTAATTTAAGACTCTCTCTCTCTCTCTCTCTCTCTCTCTCTCTCTCTCTCTCTCTCTCTCTCTTTCTCCTTCTCTCTCTTCCCCTCTCAAAGTTATAAACATTTCCCTGGTTAAAAAAAGCCTTTTGTCTCTGAAGCAGAACTAAGATTATGAGGCAGATATTATAAGAAAACTTTTTTACACAATATAAGGAAGAATTTTACTCAGAATAAGGAATAATTAGGTGCATTTATAAAGAGAATAACTTGGAGTGAACTCCATGCCAAGAATTATTGAAAGACTATGTATCCACTTTCCAGGAATGATAGGAAAAAAGCTACTATGATGTCACGTTAGAAAACCTCTAAATTCCTTTCTATTGGTAAGATTCCATGACTCCATGGAAGATAATAGGTGGCACAGGGTATAGAACACCAGGCCTGGAGTCAGAAAGATTTGAAATCACATATGAACTCAGATACTTCCTAGATGTATGACCTGGGGCAAGTCATTTAACCTCTATTTGCCTCAGTTTCTACATCTATAAAATGAGAATAATAATAGCACCTACCTCCCAGTGTTGCTGTTTTGAGGATCAATGAGGATCAAATAAGTGTAAAGTGCTTAGCACTGTGCCTTTTATGCTGTATCTCCAAGGTTGTATTATTCCATTACTCCCTTATACCTAATAACTTTTATTGAGGAAGAAATTATGTGTGCATGCATCACTTTTGGACTGAACCCATATTTTTGATTGAGGAAATTACTAAAGAGGAACCTCCCTCCACTAATTTAGATCAGCAACATTTCTTCAAATTATAATCTTGGATCTCCTGTAGGGCCTTAAGAATTTAAGTGACTTGCCTAGGGTGATGCAGGCAGTATGTGCCAGTCTTCCTGACTTTGAAAGTTTCTCTCTATCTTCTTTTCTATGCTTCATCACATGTGAAAGTGTATGTATACATAGATAAACTATTGCTGAGAGTACATATGTTGCCTTGCACTAAGTGATTAAGAAACTTTATAAATTCAATGACATTGCAGCAAACCTTGAACATTTTGGATGAAAGTATGATTATACCAGTTTTAAAAAACCCCTGTAATTAAAATTGGATTAATTTGTTTATCTTTTATCTTTCTCACTTATGTTCAGGAAGAATAATTAGAAAAATCATTAATAATTAACCTTGTTGCTCTTCTTTAAACTCAAATGTCTGTACTCGGTGCTGAATTTCAACATCTCCTGAATTTAATATGCACAAGGTACACATAAGAAAGTAAATGTTCATTTTTTTCTCCCATTGGATGCATGGGATGGAATGAAAACTACTGAAATGCTCCAGGACAAAAGCAACTATGTGGTCATAGAAAAAAGATGACAAATGAAATTATAATAATTATGGCACAAGAATATCATTTGACAGTGAATAGTGAGGAAATTCCCATTTTCAAAATATAGTTTGCAATTGATAAAGCAGTGAAATGATGTTTCAGAGATCATCATTTAATGCTAAACTTTGCTTTTGTGACTTCTTTACTCTGCTTGTCTCATGTTCTATCTATACCTCCCCCTGCCCTCACTCCTAATTCTCTTAAAATAAAGTAAAAATTTCTGCTTAAAGAGTATTTTGTTGGCATTTTAGACATTTGCTTCACATATACAAACACTTCCTGGCACTGCATATCCTTTATAAAATGAAGTTTTCTTACTGCAAGTCATTTCCACAGTGACAATAGTAAGAACAGAAGCAGAAATCTTCCTTGAAAACCTAAACAGGATGTCCAAATCCTACAAATGATAAAGTAGATTTGGCATTAATGCAAAGAGATGGATACTCACAAATGGGTTGTACCTCATCCATCCAAATGTGTATTAAACTTCAAAGCAGTCACTTTGGATGGCTAGGCACTCATTACCAACATGCTGTCATTGTTCAAAATGTTTGTTTAGCTTCCATTTCTATTGACTGCATGAGAAAATCAGCCATATTCATTTTGAGCCCCCTTGGTTTTAACTGAAAACTGTATCAACCAAAATGAATGACCCACTTTTTTTGTTTGCCAGATTTGCATGCAAATGGCATTTGGTTTCTTCAAAATTCAAAAGCGACTTCAAAGGATTAGATTTCCTACCATGTGGGAGATTTTAAAGAATAGTCCATGGGAAAAGAAAAAAAGTTTCGAACAATGGAGATATCACTTAAATGACAATAAA
>JAQQSV010012794.1:0-12675 GCA_028646515.1 Pseudochirops corinnae | reverse complement strand
CAGCTCAGTTTCATTTATTGATTTTTTTTTTTACTTTCAATTTTATTCTCTCCTTTGATTTCTAGGATCTCCATTTTGATGTTTAATTGGGAATTTTTAATTGGTTCTTTTTTCTAGTTTTTTTTTTAGAAGTATGCCCAATTCATTAATTTGCTCTTCCTTTCTTTTATTGATGTACAAATTAAGGGATATACATTTTTCCTAAGTACTGCTTTGGCTATATCTCACAAATTTTGGTATACTGTCTCATGGTTATCATTCTCTTTAATTAATTAATTAATTGCTTCAGCAATTTTTTTCTTTGACCCACTCATTTTGTTTTTTTTGTTTTTTGGAAGGGGGAAGGCAAGGTAATTGTGACTTGGCCAAGGTCACACAGCTAGTAAGCGACAAGTGTCTGAGGCTTGATTTGAACTCGCATCCTCCTGACTCTAGGGCTGGTGCTGTATTCACTGTGCCACCTAGCTGCCCAAGACCCACTCTTTTTTTAAGGATTAGATTATTTAGTTTCCAGTCAATTTTAAAAACAGTATTCTGACATGCCAGAGATGAATGAATTACACTGTTTAAAGGATTACCAACAATCATAGTATTTTTTTCTTTCCACCACATCAGAGATAAAGAGAAAAAGAAAATGCACAAATGAGCTGGAAAAAGCATGCACACAAGCCGCCTTGGAGGGCTGGGGATTTTAATCATGAGAACACCACAGTTCAAGGCAATCTAAGAACAAGAAACAATCTGGTCATAGCCACTTTACAAGAATTTGAAAGAAAATCTCCCTCATTTGCAAAACCCTTTAACACTTCCATTCTTATTTTCAAACGGAACAATACAAATCAGTCCAGCTGTTTAGTCAACAGCAACACTAGAGCTACCAACACCAGTCCTGCAGTTGCACTACTAGGCATTGATGAACTTAAGAGAACTTAAGAACTTTAAAAAAAAGTCAAGAATGTCATCCCTTGAGGAAAAAAATACAAAATTTTTTTTTTCAAAAAAGAGGTACCACACTAAATTTAAAATGATTTTCAAGAGAGTATGACTTATTTAACAATGGCCATCAGATAGTCTATTAAAAAAATTGGGGAGATGTTGATTCTATCAATGAATTAGCAAGCCATTTCTTTAAAAAATGTTTTACAGAAACATTTTTTTAGTTTTTAATGAAGATGTAAACAAAAAAAGCTCCCATTTCAAAATAAAAACAAAATGCCAGGTCATATAGATGTTTTCAATGATTACTTTGATCTAAGCAACTTACATACAGGTTTAGTTGTAAGATGATAACTAAATTTCTGTAACAAATATGTTGTTTTTCTTCTTTACACCAAGAACATTATAGAGTTAATGCAGAGTCCTAAAGATAATTTAGTAGTCACTAAGTTTTTCTTAAGTCTTCACTTTTAGATGCTGTTAATTCTAGCACAGTAAGCAGGCAGAGTCTTTCATATGCTTAAAAACTAATCTTTGGCTGCTACTATGTCAGTTGACTTGCACATAGAAGTCAACAGTTTTAAGAATGTAAGTTTACTACTTTCAAGCCCTAGGAAGGGAAAAAAAAAATCTGACTGCACAATTGTGAACTTTTACGATTATCACAACTGTGGTTGAAAGCTGTTCATGCTGTTCTTCCTTAAGCCAAATTTCAAAGCAGTGTAAGTTCAAAATAAAAGGTAACAAACAATTGGCATATGCACAATTTCTCCACCACTTGTGTGTCAATCATTAGCTAACTTTTCCACTTGAAAAAATGCAATAGAAAACTGGACACCATGTTTCACTATCTCAGTTAATATTCACAATTACAGCAGCCACAACTCAGTATGCAGCATCACCAACACTCACCAAAGTCAGTTTATACTGAAATTAAGTTCTTTATAGCAAGTAAATGGTTGCCCATAACAACTGGTACGTGTACATATGAACTAAAATTTCTAGATTTGGGGAGTAACAAGTTCTGCTCTGATCATCTGCTCTGATTCATCTGTTCCTTTTCATGTTTAGAAATCTTTCATGTTTCTCTTGGTTTTGTCAGTTTGCTTGCCTGTGGGGGTTTGGGCCTGCTGACCCTGCCCACTGGAAGAGACTGCCTGCTGGGCTACTTTCTGCTTTAACATTGTCTAATCAAATGTCTAGTCATACTGGTGGTTTGGAGTCCTGAAAAGAATATGAAATAGTTGCCTCAGATACATATAATCTGGTGCCTCTTCAAAACATAGTCCACACCAATAGTTTAGATACATGGTAAATTCTGCTGGAAACCCCTTACATAAAGCTTCAACAGGAGTGGACATCTTTTCACTAATCTTTCCATCTTCATTGCAGCCTTCAATCCTTGCCAGGGCAGGCTGGCCCTATTAAAATACATCAACACATATCCTAGAGACTCTATATCATGACGACTCTGCTTGATGCCAAGGTGTGCATTGATGCTGACAAAATGGGCAGTTATGTATATTCTCTGTTATCTTGTTCTGTTGTTTCTGTACTTTTTGGCCAAACTAAAATCAACAAGGAATAACTTATTACAGTGACGCCCAATACCCATTAGGAAATTATCTGACTTAATGTCTCTGTGTACAAAATTCTTTGTATGCACAAATTCAATTCTACTGATCATCTGGCCAGCTAATGTAAGTACTGTTTTCATTGTGAACCTGTGGGAACAGAAATTGAGGTCTTCAAGACTCTGTCCAAGAAGATCCATGACTAGAACATTATAGTCTTTTTCTTGACCATACCACCATATGTGGGGAATGCCAACCCCACCTTGAAGAATCTTATAGATGCTCTCCTAAAGCAACTGGGGATGCCTGGCCTTCTGAGAGTCTAGCTTCACTGCCACTTCCTCTTTGTTGGTGATGTTGATGGCCAGATAGATGTCCCAGAAGGAGCCGGACTCAATCTTCCACACCAGTTTATATTTCCCCCAACAATGAATTGGACCTTAGAGCCGCTACTGCTTGCCATCCTGGCAGCGGGAAGGGGAGATGGGACCTGGAGGTCCTGGGGCCAGGGGGAAGGGACGGGGACCAGGCGGGTCTCACCCACCAGGTGTGAGCTTCCAGGGACTGCAGATGGTGGAACTCAATAAAAATCTCCCCCCAAAATAAATTTAGAAAGAGGTTGTTCCCCTGGGTGTAGACAATGTTGAAGAGTCCTGAGGGAGCCTTGTCCCTGTTGCCCCCGCTGCTGTGTGGAATTCTGGCTTCTCCCTCCTCAGGCTCCAGGGAAGGGTCATGGTTCCAGGCCTGGCAGCTTTCCTCCCCCTACCCCGCTCTTATTAACAGGTCCCCTGAGGGTTTAGGGAAATGCCCTGAGCCAAAGAAGGTGCAATAAGTGGGTGTGGCCCATCTACTTCTAGCGCAGCCACCAGGACCGAGGTCACTCAGTGGAAGCTGTCATTTGTTCCTCTGGCTACAGCCCACACAAAATGTCCCCAGCCCACAGAAGCCACTTCTTCATGGTGCAAAGGACCCTGGGCTCCAGTCAACTTTTAATCTATGCTTCCACAGCTCTTTATTAAATACAACTTTCATTGCACTATGGTCTGGAAAAGGTGCAGTTGATATTTCTGCCTTTGATTGTGAGATTTTTATGCCCTAATAAATGATCAACTTTTGTGAAGATGCCTTATACAGATGAAAAAAAGTCATACTCTTTTCTATTCCCATTCAGTTTTCTCCAGCTATTTCATATCTAGGGGTATAAAGGTATTCAGAGAAGACTAGCACCTTTGGTGTGAAGTTTTCTGAGTCCTTTTTCAGGGTTATTTTCCTCTTTTGGTGTTCACATGCCACCTGCTTTAGCATGTGCAGCAGCCACACCCTGGTGATGCTGTTTTAACAGACAGGCTAAACTAGGGTGAGGGTAGCTGATGAGTCTCAAACCCATCAGTGTGTTGGGGGGTGGGGGTGTTGTCTACCCCAAGCCTGTGGAGACTTCCCTGGCAGAACAGGTGGATATTAATAATTCGTTGCAATGAACCATGAAGGTGGCAGAAGCAGTTGCTATGGAGGGCCTAGAGCTTGTTTAAACACTGAAGATGCCAGTGTCATCCACTGCATCCCTAGCCATTGGCAGTCATCTTAACTTTTGTCTTGTCACTGGATTTCTTTGATGCTGGAAGGAGTCAGTCCAATGATCTTGCACAACTCTGTCTCACTTAAATCCAGTTTATATCAGCAAATCAAAAGACATCACCCATAACATTTTACCATTTTGTATCTACTTTGAAGTCCTGTGGTGATGGATAAATGATGGAGAAGCAGGTGTGGATATGCTAGGAACTGTATAATCACAACTCTGCACACAAGCAACCTATGCAGTAGGGTCATCTTCTTATTGGACAGAAGCAACACTGGGATTTGGCAGCCTCCCGAGTGTCTGCGCAACTTTTTAAAAAGATGTCATTGTTCATCTCCTGGCCTGAAGGAGGTTCTACAAAAGGTACATTAAACTTATCAGCTTTCCCTAACCTAACCCTAGCTTGGTTACCACCAAATGTGGGGATCCTACCCTGTGGTTGAAACATAAAAAAGGTATAAAAACTTTTACAAAGATGATTCCACCTACCTTTGGTACTAGAATGTGTTCAGAGTGCTGAACTGATCATAGACATATCCTCTCCAAACTAAGTATTCACATTCATTCAGCCCTGGTGGCTGCACCAAGGCAAGATGATTGTCAGAAGATTAAATGCCAACAGATTAAAGCACTTCTTCATGTAAAAAAAAAGTTTGTTGCTAACTTGGAGGGAAAACTGAGCCAACATATGGTTGGCAGCAGTGGAACAGAAAAGGAGTGGGCGGCTTTCAGAGATCTGGTGAATAGCATTGCATTTACTCATCCCAGGACATTTGTGAATATCAAGATTGGTTTGATAAAAATAATGGAGAAATTCAGAAGCTGCTAAATGAAAAAGGAGAACTCCACAGGCTTTAACAGTAAGATAGTTCATCCATCTCTAAGAAGGCAGCATTTAACTCCATCAAAAATAAAGTACAAGTGAAGCTTAGAGAGTTGTAGGATTCTCGGATCAGTAAGAAGGTAGATGAAGTTCAGTTTTATGCTGAAAGTAACAATCCAAATCATTTTTATGATGCCTGAAGACTATTTATGGGCCAAAGACATATGGTGCATCTCAACTACTCAATGCTGATAGAACCACATTGATTAGTGGTAAGGGCATGGTCCTAGAGAGATGGCCTGAACACTTCCATGATGCTCTCAACAGACCATCATCAATCAATGGTGAAGATGCTGACCCCATAATTCAGTCTGAAGTCAATCTCTCTCCAGTCAAACTTCCAAGTGAAAAAGAGGTTTTGAATGCCATTCTGCATTTGTGTTTGTTGATCTAAGGAAGGCTTTTGATATTGTCAGTCATGAGGGCTTGTGGAAAATCATGTCAAATTTTGGTTGCCTAGAGAAGTTCATTAGTATTGTATATCAGTTTGACGATGGCATGCTCACTCAGGTTATGGATAATAGACAATGCTCTTGAGTTTTCTCAGTCACCAATGGAGTGAAACAGGACTGTGTGCTTGCTCCATGTATGATGTCTAGACTTTTTTTAAAATTGTGGCTTTCGGGTAGTCCAATAATTCTTAAATTATCTTTCCTGCATCTGTTTTCCAGGTCAGTTGTTTTTCTGATGAGATATTTCACATTTTTGCCTATTTTTCTATTGCTTTTACTTTTTATTTTTTCTTGATGTCCATGAAATTATTAGCTTCCACTGGCCTCATTCTAATTTTTAAGGAATTACTTTCTTTATTGAGACTTTGTAACTTGTTTTTTTTTTTCCATTTGGTCAGTTCTGTTTTTAAGGGGTTATTTCATCAGTACCATTTTTGTACCTCTTTTTCCATTTGGCCAATTCTATATTTCTAGGTGTTATCTTCTTCAGTGTTTCTTGTCACTCTTTTTTCCAAAGTATTAATTGTCTTTTTTCATAATTTTCTTCCCTTGCTCTCATTTCATTAACCATTTTTTTCCTCTACCACTCTCATTTGAGTTTGAAAATAATTTTAAGCCCTTTGGGAATTCTTGTTGGGCTTGTGTTCGATTCATACTTTTTCTTTATGGCTTTGCTTGTAGCCGTTTTGAAATCCCTGTCTTATTCTGAGTTTGTGCCGTGATCTTACTTGTTATCTTAGTAGCATTTTATTGTCAGGTTCTTTTTTGTCATATGTTCATTTTCCAGACTATTTATTTACTTTGAACTTTATTTTAAAGTTAGGCTCTGTTCCTGGAGTTCAGGAGAGTGGGGGGGGGGGGAGAAACACTGTCCCAAGCTTCAGGCTTTTTGCATTGCTGTTTTTAAAACTAGTGCTGGGAGTTTGGGAGTTTTTGGTGATTTTAATATGGTGCAATCTGGGAAGAGGTGTGGTTATTGCTTTCCTGAACTGGTCTCTAGTCTTTAACCAGGAATGTCTCCTGATTTCCTGGGAACTGATAATGCTCCCCAGGATACATGTTCCCATGGAACTGGAAGCTATACTGCTCCTCAGGGCCCCTGCTGCTTTTTGATTCACAAGTGATGCTGTTCTTTAAGGCCCTTAATCTTTTTATTTTTTGTTACTGTAAGTGCTCCTCTTTACCCTTGAAATATGACCTTGAAGCAGGTATAGGCAATGGAGTTACCAAATAGCTTCCAGTTCTGCATCTGGGGCTAGCACAGGGGTTGCTTATAAGCTCTTTCTGACAAGTTGATGGGTCACTTTGCCATCTTTTGTTTGAAACCTCCTGAAGTTGCTGCTCTTTTTGTTGTTACCACCTAGTCCCACCTCTGGTGTTGCATCCATATGACCTCCCCTCCACCTTGGAATCATAGATCTCTCCTTCCAATCTCCTAAGCTGTCTTGGGCTGGAAGAATCTTTCACCCTGACCTGTTGCTGACCCTAAAACTCTGGATTTGATTTGAAAAATAATTTGAAAAATGTTTGGAGAGGTCAACTGACTGTTTTTTTATTTTACCATCTTGGCTGTCTTCAGGAGTCCTATCTAGATATATTTTTAACTCTTTTCTGTATGTGAAATATTATCCAACTTCCCTATCTAAATGATAAATTCCTATCCATTTCTTAAAGCTAAACTCAACTACCACATGCTCCCTGAAGGCATACTATTAGAATTGACCTCATTGGGACTACATGTAGTTTTTGTTTTGCTTCTCTATATCTAATCATCAGTTATATGTACATTTGTGTATATATATATGTATATATACATATGCATATAAATATACATTTGTATGTGTATATACACACATATACATATACACACATATATGTATACAACATTTGTAAAGTGCCTGGCACCTAGTGGGTATTTAATAAATGTTTGTTTCCTTGCCTTTCCCATTTCCATTGGGTTGTGAGCTTTCAGGGCAAGAACTGTCTTTTACCTTTCTTTGTATCCTCAGCACTAAATGTTTGTTGACTGATTATTTTTTTTATATTTAGTTTTATATATTATTATCTCCTTATGAAACTATTTTTATTCATTTTCATGGAACTATAATCTCCATTAATAAATGATAATGACATATGTGTGTATATATTGTTAGACTTTGGAAAGTGTTTTAAATACATCTGTATCTATATCTATATTTGTCTATCATCTATCTATCTATCTATCTATCTATCTATCTATCTATCTATCTATTTATAAATCTTATTTGAACCTCACAGCAAGCTTGTGAGGCAGGTACTATTATCCCATTGTACATATGGGCTACTGAGGTAGACATTTTTTTAAGTGACTTTCCCAGTATGTTTGAGATTTGAACTCTCTTGGAACTATTTGTAGCTTTCTTAATTTTAAATCCAGTGCTCTATAAAGTACAGCCATCTTACTGCCTAATTAAGACAAAGGCCAGGACTACTCAATTAAAAAAAAACATTTCCACCAATTCCTAGTGCAATGTTGAATTAGTGACTTGAACAAGGGAGTACTACTTATAGACCAAAATGTACTTGTGACAATTTTAGGTCAATTTTGAGATAAAGTACTAACAAAAGAAAAATAACATCAGGGTCAGAAGGGAATTTAGAGGTAATTTGGTCCAATTTCCTAGCCAACATGACTCCTTTATAAAATCTCAAATGCATCATTGTTTTCTAACCTGTGTTTGAATATGTTCAGTGACATGAATCTTATTATCTTATCCTAATTTTGATCAACTCTAATTGTTAGATATTTCCTCCTTACATTCAATTGAATTTTGCATCCCTGTATCTTCCATCTTTTGATGCTAATTTTGTCCTCTAAAGCAACACACAATGTCTATTCTGTCTTCCAAATATTTTCAACTCTCTGAAAATATCTATAATATCTTCTTAAATGTGGTATCCAGACCTGGAATCAGTAATATAGATGTGTTTGGAATACTGAAGATTGCTGTTGGATTATTACATTCTCTGGAACTCTCTCCCTCCCATCTTTACCTCCTGGCTTCCTTGGATTTCTTCAGGTCTAATCTAAAATCCTGTCTCCTGCCAAGATGCCTTTCCTAGTGCTTTTTAAATGTAGGGTTTTCCCTCTGAGATCATCTCCAATTTATCTTGCATATTTCTGATCCACACATGGTTGCTTGCATGTTTTCTCTTCCATAAGACTGCAAACTCCTTCAGAGTAGGGAATTAGGGGTGGCTAGGTGGTTCAGTGAATAGAGCACTGGTCCTGGAGTCAGGAGGAGCTGAGTTCAAATCCCACCTCAAACACTTAACTATCCATACGACTGTGGGCAAGTCACAACCCAAATTGCCCTGCTTTCCCCCCTCAAAAAAAAAAGCAGAATAGGAACTTGATTTTGCCTTTGTATCCCCAGCACTTACTTCAGTGTCTTCATATGATAGATGCTTAATAAATGTCTGACTTCACTAAACTTCTACATAAGCATCAAATTGAGATTCCATATTTTTAAACTAATATACAATGGGATAAACAAGCAGAGTTGTGAAGATACATGCATGCAAAAGCATGTCATGTTCATAATAAATATTTTTTCACTTTCTGAAACAAAGTATCCCTAAGCATTAAGTCATGAGATAAGCAATTTTAATAAATATCAAGGTTACCTACTCATACAAACTAATGGTGTGATCAAGCAAAAGAGCAATGTCACAAGATATGTGTTGGTACAAGAGTATCCATATCTTTTAGAAGAGGCAAAGAATAAAATTCAGTATTTTAAGCCTCTAAATCAGTAGGCTTGGGAAATTTACCCAAGATGTACATATCTCACAACTTCATTTGATCATCTTGCTATTCCTCAGTTGCCTTTTTTCCTTTTATTTTAATTTGAGGCAACCAGAAAATGAATTGTTTCTATCACTTAATCTAGTACCCTTCTAGCTTTTGTTGCTTTGCTTCCCTTATGAATTACAAACTAGAGTAACTTTAATAATTTATTTCAGTAAAGTTATTCTTCAGTCATGTCCCTCCATGGAGGAGGAGCATTTGGAGACTCCACTTAAATGCAGTCACTTCTCAACTTCAACTCAAGCTCTTCAGCTTCAAAGGAAAGACTCACAAGCCATTGTCCTGTGCCCTAATTTTACACCTTGATGACCTTTGACATTTCTTCAGTAATCACCTGCTAGTTAGACCAATAGTCTTAAGTTGATTGCATTTACATTCCATTAAGGAAAAATATCATTAGTCGTCTGTGCCATAAAGCTGTTCTATTTTAAAAGTGTTCAAAGCTGATTTATTTTTAATTGTTTTTATTACTTTAAATAACAGACGTTTGAGTCTAAATTTTATGTATATATAAAAACATAATAAAAATTCCTCTTCTGGATTTCAAGCTCCTTCAAAGCAGGATGTGTATCTTTTTATTTGCGTCCAGTACAGTGCACTGGATTGGCACTCACCATCCATCAGGTGATTTGAAAAGTAAAGTATATTGTCTATACCAGCATTTCTAGGCAATGTATTCAAAAGAATTCTATTATTCTTCCAAGCAAAGAGATTTTGCAAAGAAAAAAATTAATGAAAAACACACAGGAAGCAGACTTTTCTACTCGGCTGTTTTCTTATCATGCACCATGAACAGAATTCAGGCCATGTGAAGAACAATCAGAGATGAGTAAAATTTAAGCAAATAAACAATGTTCAGGCTTCCTATTAGTCTAGAATAATTCAATGAACCCACCTAATAATGTTTGACACTTAATCAAAGGTACTGCAGGCGCAGTTAAATGGCAGAGAAGACAGAGCATGGTGACTGGAGTCAGGAAGACCTGAGTTCAAATCTAGCCTCAGACATTTACTACCTGTGTGAATTTAGGCAAGACATTAAACCCCTGTCTACCTCAGTTTCTCCCACTGTAAAATGATGATAATAACACTAGCCTTCAGAACTGTAGGGAGGAACAAATGAAATAATATTTGTAAAGCACTTAGCACAGTGCCTAACACTTAGTAGGTGCCTAATATATGCTTATTCTTTTCCCTTATCAGTAGATTTTGCTTGTTTTGACAGAATATATATGTAAATTTATCCATGTCTATTTATACTCATTTTTAGAAAATTCTACATGTTTATTGTACCAATACACATAATAGATAAATTAGGTAAAATTGAATACAGTTGAATATGAAACAAAGGTGTTAACCAAGATTTTGACAATAAAGCAAATAGCCTTAAAATTATTTTTAGAATAATATAAAGATAATTTTGATATTATCTCCAAGTTATCTTCCCAGTTTCATTTTACATCACTCATTTTCACATACCCTATGTTTCAGTGAAAAGGAAGTATGTGTGTTGTTCTTTAAATATTACATTCCATCTATCCCTTTCATGCTATGCATTGGCTGGACTTCATTTTCCACTCTTCTCCACCTTTCACAATCCTTATATTCCTTCAGGACTCAGCTCAGGTCCCATCTCTTCTATGATACCTTCCCTAATAAGCTCAATTGTAGCACTCTGAACCTTCCCAAACTTCCCCCTAACTCTTGGCTGCTTCAACCCTCCCCCTACCCCTCTGTCACAGTATTCACTCTACTTAATATTATATACTTCCATGTATTTATATTTTATTCCCATGCAGAATGTAAGTTCTTGGGAGACAGGGAAAATTTCATTTTCATCTTTGTAGCCTCAGCTTTGTAGCAATTCTTGAACCACAGAAAATTAGTTCCGCAGGAATGACAGTATTATAAAGACATGATGCTGTTGTTCCTCCTTCATTTTTTGAAGAGGACCAATGACATATTGAGGTGATGTCTTGATTTGTGAATGAATTAGATTCAAGTGAGGCAGAGTTGCACAAAGTGATCAACTTCACTCTCTCTTCCAGAATCATTAATATCTAGTGGCAAGACAAAAGTCAAGATGACTGGAGCAGCTGAGGATGCAGTGTATGACCTTGGCCTCTTCAATGTCTGACCAACTTATAAGTGCCCCACAGTGCCTTCTTCAGCTGCCTTCATGGCCATTGGAACAAATAATTCTTATCTGTCCATTCTGTAGCTATTATCCTAACTCACTGATGGACTTGACTCCTATTGGTTACCCTGAACCTGGTTTAGCTTCTCTGCCTAGAAAGTTTCACCAACATGTGGCTGCCACACATGCTACAGCTTCTTGGAGCCACAGGTAAGAGTTGAGAACATGAGGTGGACAGCAAGGGTGGATGAGCAATTCTGAAAAAGGCTCCAGAAGCCCTCACACTGGAGATGCTAATCACAACATGACATGAGGGGCTAAGGAACCTGAGGCCCCAAGGCCACATGTGGTCTTACAGGTCCTTTGGTATGGCCTTGTGACTGAGTCCAAGGACAAATTCTTTCATTAAGGGGATTTGTTCTGTGAAGTATGGATTCAATAAAAGGGCTGCACTTGACTTAGAGAGCCCCATGTGGTCTTGGGGCTGTAGGTTCCCCACACCTGACCCTCCTGTTCAATAGGCTCTAGTAGTTCTTCTAGGACATTGGTGTCAAACTCAAATAGAAACTGTTCCCAGCTGGCCACGTATTGACTTGGAAAAGGACAAATTAACGTTATTATTTTGTAGTATTTTTTATTTATTTTGTTAAGCATTTCCTCAGTTTAATTTGGTTTTGGGGCACTGGGGAATTTTGCTGTTGCGTGCAGCCAGGGAGCAGTGAATTTGACATCTCTTCTCTTGGGTGCTATAGAAATATAATCATAATAAATATCTTTTGAATATATAATATGCACAATATCATTATTATGACATGAAAATTGTAATGAACAGATCATGTGAATATATTATGTGCTATAAGTATTCGTTATGAAGTAATAATAAAATGTAAATATAACCTCTATGGTCAAATAGTAACTCTTTTGGCATTTAGAGCTCTTTATAATCAGGCATCTTCCTGTTTTTCCAGTCCTCCTGTATTTTACTCTCTTCTCCTTCCGTGATCCTACCGCACTGTTCTATTTGCCAAATATCTTTTTTTTTCATTTTTAAAAAAATTTTATTAGAGTTTGCATCATTCATTTCCACAAGATTTTGAGTTACATATTTTCTCCCCCTCTTTCCCCCACCCACCACCCCAAAACAGCCATCCCAGTGTGTCCCCCCTCCCCCAGTCTATTCTCTCCTATGTCACTTTTCGGTAGGGCAGGATGGATCTCCCAACCGTAGTGCCTGTGTATCTCAAGTTCCAGTTGGATGTAGTCA
>JAQQSV010012793.1:0-12675 GCA_028646515.1 Pseudochirops corinnae | reverse complement strand
AAATTTGACTTTTTAAGAAATTCTCCTCATTGGCTTTTGGGGCCTCTTTTGCCATTTGAGTTAGTCTGTTTCTTAAGATGTTATTTTCTTCAGTCAGGTTTTTGACTCTCTTATCACTATTTTCTTGCATCATTATTATTTCTTTCCCCAATTTTTCCTCCACTTCTCTTATTTGGTTTTCAAAATCCTTCTTAAGCTCCTCTATGGCTCGTAATAAGTCTACATTTTTCTTGGAAGCTTTTGGTGCTGGAGTTATGACTGTTTTGTCTTCCTTCCAATCCATGCTTTGATTCTTTTTTTCCCCAAAAAAGGAATGTACAGTTGAATTGCTGTGCTTTCTTTGCTTCCTTTGCCTGCTTATGTTACCAGTCAGTTACTTGACTTTGTAGAATGCTGCTTTCAGAGGGGAGAGCTGTTTTCCAAATCACTGGGATTTTCGCAGCTGCTGCAGCTTTTAGGAGGCCACAGTCTCTGCAGCCCCCACCAGCTTTGGGTCACTGAAAATGCACTTCAGGACCACTGCCCAAGACCATGATCCCTATCCAGGCAGCTCAAGGCAAGAGCACTTAGCCTCTGAATGATTGCTTGGCCCCCCTGCAATCTGCAGACCTAAAGCTCTGAAGCAACCATGTGGTAGTGGTGGCAGGGCTGCCACTTCAGACTGCTTCTAGCTCTGGACCCAGTTGGCAGAACACTCTCCCCAAAATTTGGCTGCGTTCCACTGACCTTTTCTCTTTGTCCTTGGCTCTTATGGGTTGGTAATTCTGGAAACTGCAACAGCTGCTGGTGATCCACTCTCCTGAAAGCTCCAGCCAGGGCTTCTCCTGGATGGCTTGGAGCTAAGACTACATGGGGCTGGGCTTCTTTCCATCTTTCTGCTGAGCTGCCTTCAGCGGGAGCCTTGTTTCTCTGTCATTTTATGAGTTCTAGAGCTCTAAAATTTGTTTAGGGTCATATTTTATAGGTATTTGAGGTGATTATGGTGGGAGCCACAGAGTTCTCCTGCTCCTATGCTGCCATCTTCTATACGGATATTTTCAAAAATATAAATTGCCAAATTTAATGGAAGCAGGGATAGAAGACTTAGATAATCTTTTCTTAGAAAAACAAATTGAGCAAGTCAATAATGAGCTTCCTAAGGAAAAAATCCCGAGGACCAAATGGATTTATAAGTAAATTCTACCAAACATTTAAGGAATAATTAATCCCAATACTGTATAAACTATTTGAAAAAAATAACAAAGGAAGGAGCACTGCAATATTTTTTATGTCACAAATATGGTTTTGATAACTAGAGAGAGCAAAAAAAAAGAAAGGAAGAAAATTTAAGGTCAATTTTCTTAACAAATACCAGTGCAATTATTTTTAATAAAATACTAACAAAAGATTACAGTAATATTTACAAAGATCACATACGATGTGAATTTATACCAGAAATTCAGGGCTAGTTCAATATTTTTTAAAAAATCACTACCATAATAAACTATATCAATAGTAATAAAAACAACAATCATATGATTATGTCAATAGACGCAGAAAAAGGTTTGACAAAATGCATTCGTTCCTATGAAAAACACTAGAAAGCATAGGAATCAATGGAAACTTTCTTCAACTAAGTAGTATCTGTGTAAAACCAAGGGGAAGCATTATTTGTAGTGGTGATAAATTTGAATCCTTTTCAATAAGGTTAGCATTGAAGTAAGAATTTTCATTCTCAACATTATTATTTAACATTGTCTATAGCAATAAGACAACATTGTCTGTAGCAATAAGAAAAATAAATGGAGCAAATAAAAATTATCAGTGAGGAAAGAAACATATCACTCCTGATAGATACTATGATGGTATACTTTGAGAATTGTAGAGAATCAACCAAAAAAAAAAAAAAAACCTAGTTGACACTATTAAAACCTTCAGCAACATTGCAGGGTATAAAATAAATGCACAAAAACTTATGAGTATGTGTGTGTTACCAACAAAATCCAGCAGGAAGAGATAGAAAGAGATAGTCTATTTAAAATAACTTCAGACAAGTTATGTCAATAGGGATTATATGAACTCAAGATTTATATGAACACAATTACAAAACACATTTTACACAAATGAAAACAGCATTGTTTGGCCAAATTCATATTATAAAAATGAAAATTCTATGCAATTTAATTTACTTATTCAGTACCATAGCAGTCAAACTATCAAAGAATTGTTTCATAAATCTAAAAATAGTTACAAAATTCATCTGGAAGAACAAAAGGTCAAGAATGTCAAGGCAATTAACAATGACAAATGTGTCAAAGAAGGTGGTCTAGCAGCTCCAGATTTCAAACTACAATTACAAAGTTGTAATCGTCAAAACACTCTGGTACCAGCTAAGAAAGAAAATTATGTATCAGTGGAATAGATTAAATTCACAACATGCAAAAACAAGTCAATAATCATAATGATGTAGTGTTGGATAGACTCAAAGATCTAAGCTTTTAGGGTAAGAACTTGTCATTTAACTAAAAATGCTGGGAAAACTGACAAGTAGTTTGGCAGAAAAAAGACAGAGACCACCATCTCACACTGTATACCAAGATATGATCAAAATGTGTAAATGATTAAGACATAAAAAGTGATATCATAAGAAAATTAATAAAAAATGAGAAAATGTAGCCATTAGAGAAGAGGTTTTTTTTTCTTCCCCTAAATAAGAGAAAGGAAGTTTATGAGAAATAAAACAGAAAAAAATGATTACATGTAATTAAAAAGGTTTTGCACAAAAATAATGCAGTCAAAATAGAAGGAAAATAAGGAAACTGGAAAAAAATTTGGAAAGGTTCCTCTGATAAAGGCTTCATTTCTCAACTATATAGGTCATTGAGTTAAATTTATTTTTTAAAAAAGATCCATTCCCTGATGATAGTCAAAGGATATAAATAAGCAGTTTTCAAGAAGAATTCAAAGTTATCAATATTCACATGAAAAAATGCTCTAAATCGATAGTTTTGTAATGTTTATTTTCTTTGTTTTTCCTAACAGTTCTTTAAATAACCAATTGTTTTTAACATTGTTTTCTTTTTAAATTTTGAGTTGCAGATTCTCTCCCTACCTCCCACAACTCCTTTGCCTAACAAGAAGGCAAATAATATGATATCAATCAAATATCAAATCTTGCATAATATTTCCATATTAACCATATGTGCAAAAAAAAAAAGAAGCAAGAAAATCATCCTTCAATTTCACTCAGAGTCCGTCAGTTTCCGTGCTGGAAGTGTCTAGCATTTTTTTCATCACAAATCCTTTAGAATTATGTTGCATCCCTATATGCATCCGATCAACCAAGTTTTTCACAATTGAGCATCATTACTCTATTGCTATTTCTTTGAAAAAAAAAATGTTCTCCCAGTTCTTCTCACTTCACTTTGCATCAGTTCATAAAGGTCTGGTTGTGTGTTTTTTTTTTTTTCTGCTGAAACCTCTCTTTCCTTCAACATTTTTTATAATGCAACAATACTTCAATCATATGCCACAATTTCTTCAGAAATTCCCCATTTGATGAGCATTGTTTCAATTTCCAGTTCTTTGCCATCACAAAAGAAGCTGTTATATTTTTGTAAATATGGATACTTTAACATTTCATTTGATATCTTTGGGGTACAGGTCAAGCATCTTTCTGCATCAAAGGGTATGCACAGTTTGATAGCCCTTTGGATGTATTTCCCATGTTGCTCTCCAGAATTGTTGGACAAGATCAATGCCAAGACTTCATTAATGTACCTATTTTCCCTCATCACTTCCATAATTTGTCATTTCTAATAGATGTGATGTGATACATCAGAATTATTTTAATTTACCTTTTCCTAATCAATAGTGATTTAGACCATTATTTCATATTACTATAGATAGCTTTGATTTTTCTTCAGAGAAATGTCTGTTAATATAATTCAATCATTTATCAATTGAATAATAGCTCTTATTTTTTCTTGAATAACAGAAATTATTTTAACAATATCTCCCCAAAAAGTGAAAACAATTTTAAAATTCATTTTTTAAAGATGAGTCCAAATTCTATTTCTCCCTTCCTTCACTTCCCCTCGTGGAATGGTAAGCAATTTGATATAGGATATATATGTGCAATAATGAAAAATATTTCCATATCAGTCATTTTGTGGAAGGAAACTCTTGCAAAACCAAAAAATAAAGGAAAGAAGAAGGGAAGAAGGGAGGGAGGGAGGAAGGAATTTTTTTAAGTTATGCCTTAGTTGGTATTCAGATATTTTTAGTTGTTTCTCTGGAAGCCAATTTTTTATCATGAGTCCTTAGGTATTTTCTTGGTTTATTGTATTGATGAAAATAGCAAATCCATTCACAGTTGCTCCTTGTGCAGTATTGCTGTTGTGTACAATGTTCTCCTGAATCAGTTCTTGTGAAAGTTTCTAGGTTTTTCCAAAATTATTCTGCTCGTCATTTCTTATACCATAATAATATTACATTACAGTTATATATCACAATTTGTTTAGCCATTCCCCAAATGATGAACATCCCTTCAATTTCTAATTCTTAGCCATTATACAAAGAATTGTTATAAGTATTTTTACATGTATTTTTAACATTTCCTTTTGATATCTTTGTGGTACAGAAGTATTAATGGTACTTCTGCATCAAAGAGTATGCAGATTTATAACCCTTTGGGCATAGCTCCAGATTGTTCTCCCAAATGGTTGGACCACTTCACCATCAATACTCCATTAATGCCTTGATTTCCTCTCATCCCCCACAGAATTTCTCACTCATGATAGGTATGATATAGTATATCAGAGTTGTTTTAGTTCACTTCTCTCTAATCAGTAGTGATTTAGAGCATTTTTTTCCTATAATTGTCGATAGCTTTGTTTTTTTTCAGAAAAATTCCCATTAATGTAATTTGACCATTTATCAATTGGGGAATGGCTCTTGTATATTTGAGAAATACAATCTATATCAGAAAACTTTCTGTAAAATTTTTGGTATTATTTCATTGTTTTGGTATGTGTAACAGCAATCAATTTAGCAGATACTTAGCACTTAGTAACTTAGGGCTAAGTATGGAAGGTGTGAGCTCTTCTTCTGTCCTGACCAGAAAGGGGTTGGCTGAGACAGGAAGCCAGTGTGTATATATAAGAAGAGCTCTAGAGACAGAGAATCAGAATTGGAATGTTCCTGCTGGTTGCTCCTGTTGGAAGAAGCAGGATTGCCCCAGCATCTGGGACCTGAGAGGTGTCTACCTCTGAGGACTAGACGAGGACCTGGGAGCTGTCTGCCCCTGAATCCAGGTGACTGTTTGGTGGATTCAGGTAGGAGCTGGGACCATGGAAGGGGATCCCTGAGTCAAGATGAAGAAAAGGCCTCCCCTTGGATGAAATTGAGGTTTGCCTGACACTGAGGGGTGAAGGGTTTGTGTAATTTTCTAATGACTGCACTTAGTGATTAATGATATTTAGTAATTGTGAATCTAGATTAGTGACTGACTAAGTTAATGGTTGCCCCATGAGTGGAAGGTTTCAATATTGTGAACCAATATGCTTTATTCTAAATATTGTGGCAATGTAACACCATACACTAGCAGATTCCCAAAAGAATGCTACTGTGAACAGCTTTTAAGGTTCGGACTACACAGTATAGTGAACACTGCATTTATTCCATTAGAAATCAAGGCAAACATTCACAACAAGTCATAATATAATATTCACAACACTACATCTTATCACAGAAAATCACAATATATTGTTCATAACAGCTTAACATTAGAATGGCCACGCAATTTTCACTGCAATGGCCACAATAGTTAGAACAAGGAATAAAAGAATAATCATCTGGTTTCCCAAAGGGGAAAACCCTTCTCACTTAATCATTCATTCAATTCACAATTCCCAGGAGGCCTTCCAGGCAAACCCTCTCAGCCTTCCAGGCAGCCTTCCCCAGATTATGGTCTCAGAAAAGCTCCAACTCAGTTCTCAGTCAGCTTCCAGGTGCTGGGAGAGAAACTCTCTCTCTCTCTCTCTCTCTCTCTCTCTCTCTCTCTCTCTCTCTCTCAAACTCCAACTCACTTCTTCAGTCCAGCAGCCCAGTTCCCAGATGCTGGGACAATCTTGTTTCCTCCAACAGGAGCCACCAGGAGGAACATTCCAATTCTGATTCTCTGTCTCTAAAACTCTTCTAATATAAACACACTGGCCTCCTGTCTCAGCCAACACCCTCCTGCCATGTCAGGACGGGAGAAGAGCTCACACCTTCTGTACTTAGCCCTAAGTTACTAAGTGCTGAGTATCTGCTAAATTGATTGCTGTTACAGTACCCTTTAGCAAAGAGCCATTTCCCTGATTATCTCTTTCAATTAGTTCTGATTTTGCTTTTGCTTTGCCAACATTGCCCTCTTCACTTCAGCTGAAGCATAATAGACTCCATTCCAGCCCTTTCTTTCAATTCTGTGTGTGTGTTTCTGTTTTAATTTTTTTCTCATATACCTAGAAGACTGTTGGATTCTGGTTTCCTATCCATTCTACCATGTGTTTCCACTCTATGAGTTAGCATATCTCATTCCTATTTGCAGTATTGATAACTAATTGTGTATTTCTGCCATCTCATTTTTCTGTCTTTATTATCTTTCTTTTTATCCTGTCCCTTCTCAAAAGTCTTTTTATCCAGTCCCACCTAAAAAGTTCATCTTGCTTATGACCGCGGCTTCCTCCAATCTTCTCTCCACCTTGTAATCTTCCCTCCTCATATCTCTTATCCTCTTCTTCTCCTATCTCTTAATTCTGTAAAATAGATTTATATACACAACTGAGTGTGAATATATATTCTTCTCTCCTTGATCTAATTCCAATAAGAGTAAAATTCAAATATGGTCTGCCATCCTTTCATGTTTCCCTCCACTATAACATCTCTTTGCCTTCTTTATGAGATAAAATTTGTCCTTTCCTTCCCCCAGTGCATCTTTCTTCTTAACATCTGTATTCTTAATTTTTTTGGAAATGATTCCAATATAATCAATTCATACCCATGTTTTCTTTCTATGTAGATTCCTCTTAAATGACTTAATAAAGATAAAGTTCTTAGAAATTACATGCATCATCTTCCCATAAAGAAATTTAAACAGTTTAACTCCTTCAAGTCCCTTTTGATTACTCTTTCAAGACTATAGTTTTCTTTATGCTTCTCTAGAATCTAAAGTTTGAATGCCAAATTTTCTGTTCAGCTCTGGTCTCTTCATCAGGAATGTTTGGAAGTCACCTATTTCATCAAAAGACTATTTTTCCCTTGAAAATCATTTACCCAGTTTTGCTTGGCAAATTCTTCTTTGTTATAATACAGCTCCGGGATACTGTATTCTAAGCCCTCTACTCCTTTAGCATGGAAACTGCTAAATATTATGTTATCCTGCTCAATGATTTATTGTATTTAAATTGTTTCTTTCTGGCTGCTTGCAATCCTTAACTGTAATAATAGTACCTATCTCATGAGGTTGTGGTCATAATCAAATGAGTTAATATATGTGATAAACACATACATATGTGGACATATATATATACATATAAGTGAGCATATGTATATGTGTGTGTGTGTGAGTGTGTATCTTTGCCAATTCTAAACCACTATATAAACAGTAGCTGTGATGATTATGATGGTGGTGGTGGTGATGGTGGTGACAATGGTTTCGTTCCAGAGAAGAGAAACTAGACAATGGTTAGAAATTGCAAAGAGATGATGTGGGACTTAGAGGCCTGGACAAGGCCTGATCAACATGGTGGCAAGATAGTCCACTAACTGCAAGGGACATTCCTAGACCTATCGCCACAGGCCTGGGTTCTGATGGAGCTGGGAAAGAGAAAAATGCAGGCTCCCTAGCAGTGGCAGAAGCTACTCCTGGGACTACCAACCCACAGCCTGGAAATTAAAACAAAATGAAACAAAACAAAAAAACAACCACCTATCTGAACTTCCAGGGACCAGGATGGCAGAGTGAACTCAGCTGCTCCAATCCCCTACTCTGACCCTGAAAACACTGTAATTAGTGCCTCAGAGCAAAATTTTAAATAGTAAAGGCTTGGGAGCCCTAGAGGAAGGGCATGGCTAAGGCCATGACTCAAAATGCATAAAAAACAGATTGCAAAGAAAAAGACTCTAGAATCCTATAATTATGAGGCTGAAGAACCAAATACTGAAGGAGACAGTATTGACTCCACACCCACAGCTGAAGCTTCAACAGGGAATATGAATTGGTCTCAAGCACAGAAAGCATTCTTAGATGAGCTCAAAAAGAACTTTGAAAACCAAATTAGGGAGGTAGAAGATAAAATGAATAATTCTTTTAAAATCAAAATTGCAAAATTAGAAAACCATTACAGTGAAGAAAACAGCTCCTTTAAAAGAAAAATGTGCGAACTAAAAATGAAATCTGAACATATGGAAAAGAAGCTTCAAAAACTAACTGAGGAAAATAATTTGCTGACAATTAGGATAAACCAAATGGAAGCTAATGACTCTATGAGGCCGCAAGATTCAGTCAAACACAACATCAAGAATGAAAAATTAGAAAAAAAGAGGTAAAATATCTCAATGGAGAAATAACTGACCTGGAAAACAGATCCAGGAGAGATAATCTGAGAATTATTGGTCTACTGGAAAATCATGATGAATAAATGAGTGTGGACAACATCTTACAAGAGCTCATGAAGGAAAACTGCCCTGGCATGCTAGAACCAGAGTGTAAAATCAAAATTGAGAGAATCTGCAGGACACCTCCTGAAAGAGATCTCAAATAGAAAAGTCCACAAAATGTTGTAGCCAAATTCCAGAACTATCAGGTAAAGGAGAAAATACTACAAGAAGCCAGAAAGAAATAATTCAAATATCATGGAACTACAGTGAGGATCACACAAGATCTGTCAGCTTCTACATTGAAAGATTGGAGGGACTGGAATGCTATATTTTGCAAGAAAAAAGAGCTCAGGTTACAGCCAAAGATCAGCTGTCCATCAAAACTGAGCATAATCATCCAGGCAAGCAGATGGTCATTCAATAATATATTCCAGATCTTCCTGATGAAAAAGACAGAGCTCAATGGAAAATTCAACTTCCAATTACAACACTCAAGAGAGACATAGAAAGGTAAATAGGGAAAACACACACACACACAAATACACACACAACTTGTTATTAAATAAGAGCAAATTGTTTACATCCATATGTGGGAAGTTGATACCTGTTAGTATTGAGAATTCTATACTTGTGGTGACATCTAAAAAGGATATAGATAAATAGAGGATGTGGGTATAAATTAAACAAAATGATGATTAAAAAAACCCTTACTAAGGGCTGCAAAGGGACTGCAATGGAAGAAGAGGAAAGAATAAAGGAGAAAAGGGTAAATTATGCCACACAAAGAGTCATAAAAACATTATGGTAGAGGGAAAGAAGGGAGGGAGATGAACATAACATGACCTTTGCCCTCATTGATTCTGGTGTAAGGAGGGAATAACATAATCAGTTAAATATAGAACACTATGATATATTATGATCTATTCTCATCAATCTGGTTCAAGGAAGAAATATACTACATTAAGTATAAAAATTTATCTTAGGAATAGGAGGGGGGAAGGGATAAGAAAAAGGAGGGAGTTAGAAGGTAAGGATGAAATAATAACAGGTAAGAGTAGGAAAAGGGAGGGGGTAATAAGGAGGGAATACTGAGGGAGCAGCAGTCAAAAGGAAAACTCTTAAGGAGGGGAAGGGAGAAGGAGAAAAATAAAAGCATAAATGGGAGGGAATAGGATGGAGAGAAAGATACAATCGTAATGATGACTGTGAATGTGAATGAGAAGAACTCTTCCATAAAACAGAGGCAGATAGCAGAATAGATTAAAAACTATAATCCTACAATATGTTGTTTAGAAGAAACATATTTGAAACAGGGGGATACACACAAGGTAAAGGCAAAAGACTGGAGTAAAATATATTATGCCTCAGCTAACGTGAAAAAAACAGGGTTAGCGATCCTTATCTCAGACAAAGCAAAAGCAAAAATAGATTTAATTAAAAGAGATAAGGAAGGAAACTATACCCTGCTAAAAGACACCATTGAAAACAAAGCAATATCATTACTAAACATTTATGACCAAGCGGTACAGCACCCAAATTCCTAAAGGAGAAGTTAAGAGAGTTAGAGGAAGCAATAGATAACAAAACTATACTAGTGGGGAACTTCAATCTCCCTCTTTCTGAGCTTGATAATTCTAACCTCAAAATAAACAAGAAATAAGTTAAAGAATTAAATAGAATCTTAAAGAAGAGAGATATGGTAAACCTCTGGAGAAAATTGAATGGGTACAAAAAGGAATACATCTTCTTCTCAGGGGTACGTGGCACACACACAAAAGCTGACCATGTACTAGGGCATAAAAACCTCACAATTCAGTGAAGAAAGGAAGAAATATTAAGTGCATCCTTCTCAGATCATGATACAATAAAAATTATATGTAATAAAGGGCCATGGAAGGATAGACTAAAAAATAATTGGAAACTAAATAACTTAATCCTAAAGAATGAATGGGTCAAACAAGAAATTATGGAAACAATAAGTAACTTTATTCAAGAGATTGACAAAAATGAGACAATATACCAAACCTTGTGGGATATAGCAACAGCAGTTCTTAGGACAAGTTTTATATCCCTGAATGCATACATAAATAAAATAGAGAAAATGAAGGTCAATAAATTGGGCATGCAACTGAAAAAGCTAGAAAAAGAACAAATTGAAAATCCCCAATTAAATACTAAATTAGAAATAATGAAAACCAAAGGAGAGATCAATAAAATTGAATTTAAGAAAACTATTGAATTAATAAATAAAACTGAGCTGATATTATGAAAAAAACAATAAAATTGATAGATTTTTAGTCAATATGATAAAAAAAGAAAGAAGACAACCATATTATGACTATCAAAAATGAAAAGAGTGAATCTACCTCCAATGAAGAGGAAATTAAAACAATAATTAGGAATTATTTTGCCCAATTGTATGCACATAAATTTGACAATCTTAGTGAAATGGATGAATATCAACAAAAATATCAATTGGTAAGATTAATTGAAGAGGAAGTAAACTACTTAAATAACCCCATGCCAGAAAAAGAAATTGAACAAGCCATCAATGAAATCCCTAGGGAAAAATCTCCAGGGCCAGACAGATTTACTAGTGAATGCTACCAAACATTTAAAAAACAATTGACTCCAATACTTTACAAACTATTCAGGAAAATTGGAGAAGGAGTCATACTAAATTCTTTTTATGACACAAATATAGTACTGATACCTAAATCAGGAAGAGACAAAACAGAGAGACAAAATTATGATCAATTTCCCTTATGAACATAGATGCAAAAATTCTAAATAAAATATTAGCAAACAGACTATAAAAACTTACCATGAGAATAATACACTTTGATCAGGTAAAACTAGCAGCATAATTGATCACATCAACAACAAAACTAGCAGAAATCAAATGATTATCTCAATAGATGCAGAAAAGACTTTTGACAAAACACAACACTCATTCCTATTAAAAACATTAGAAAGTACAGGAATAAATGAAGTCTTCCTTAAAATAATAAGTAGCATCTATCTAAAACCATCAGCAAGTATTATATGTAATAGGGATAAGCTAGAAGCATTTCCAATAAAATCAAGGGTGAAACAAGGATGTCCACTATCATCCCTCTTATTCAATCTGGTACTGGAAATGTTAGCAGTAGCAATAAGAAAAAGAAATTTAAGGAATAAAATTAGGCAAAGAAGAGACTAAGCTATCTATCACTCTTTGCAGATGATATGATGATTTACTTTGAGAAAGCTAGAGAATCAATTAAAAAAAAACCTGCTTGAGATAATAAATAAATTTGGCAAAGTTGCAGGATATAAAATAAACTGACATAAATCCTCAGCATTCATATATATCTCTAATGAAATCCAACAGCAAGAGATAGAAAGAGAAATCTCATTTAAAGTTACTGTAGACATTATAAAATATCTGGGAATCTACTTGCCAAAACAAACCCAGGAATTATATGAACACAATTACAAAACACTCTTCACACAAATAAAGTCATATCTAACTAATTGGAAAAACATCAGTTGCTTGTGGCTAGGTCTACCCAATATAATAAAAATGACAATTTTACCTAAATCAAATTACATATTTAGTGCCATACCAATTAATTTATCAAAAAAATTACTTTGTAGAGGTGGAAAAATAGTAGCAAAATCCACTTGGAAGAACAAAAGGTCCAGAATATCAAGGCAATTAATGCAAAGAAATGCTAGGGAAGGTGGCCTGCCATACCAGATTTTCTTTTTTTTTTCTTTTTTTTTTTAATTTTTTTTATTTACTCATTTACTTTTAATTTACAAGATTCAGTTCCACAATCACTTGAGTTTCAGATTTTCTCCCCTCCCTACCTCCTCCCCCCCATGGTGGCATGCAATCATGTATAGGATCTGCAAATACTTTCACATTGTACAATAGTTTGGTCATATAGAAGGGTTGTAACCAATGAGTGATCACTGGGAAAAGGAAAAAAAAAAAAAAAAAGCAAAACGAGACATGAAAGAGAATGATAATGTGTTTTGCTTCAGTCTCCATTTAAACTATAGTCT
>JAQQSV010012792.1:0-12675 GCA_028646515.1 Pseudochirops corinnae | reverse complement strand
ACTCTTTCCCTCCCTATTGACCACCCTCCCCCTTGTTATACTCCTCCCCCCTTATCCCTCCTAGTGCCTGTAGGACATAATAGATTTTTATTCTTAACAGAGTACGTTATTCCCTCCTTAAACCCAAACTGAAGTTAGTAAATTTCACAGAGTGCTCCTCTCCCTCCCTCTTTTCCCTCTATTGTTATGAGTTTTTGTGTCTTTTTTGTGTTAAATTCTAAACTTAGCCATTTGTATTGATCCCTCTTTAAATCAGAACCAATGAAAGTAACGATCATATGATGTTCATCTCCTTCCTTCCCACCCCTCCACTTTGTTATGTTTTTATGCCTCTTTTTGTGGCATAATTTCACATCTTCTGCCTCTACCTTTCCTTTTCTCCGATTACAATCCCTTTCTTTCCCTTAATAGGGCTTTTTAAAAAAAATCTTCAGATTTGTTCACTTATACCCACATCCTCTTTCTATGTACATCCCTTTTAAATGTCACAATACTTATACAAATTTCAGGATTGACAGGTATCTGCTTCTCACAAAAGAATGTACGCAGTTTGTTTTTATTGAGTCCCAAGTTATGTGCATGTGTGGGTATCAGTGTGTGTATGTGTCTGTGTCAGTGTATGTTTTCCTTGTTTACCTTTTTACTTGGTTCTTGTTAAGTGGAGATCGAATTTTCCATTGAGCTCTGGCTTTTTCATAAGGAAAGTCTGGAAGTCCTTTATTTCATTAAATGACCGGGGGTATTATTTCTAAAACATGTTTAAAGTCTTCATAGAACTGATCAAGATGGGCCTCTTTAATATCATTGATTGTAGCATAGATTTATTTTACTATGGTACTACATAGTTTTTTTGTATTCGAACAAATGCAATTCAGTCATTTTTGTGATTAGACCTCAGTACTGCTTGTCTCAACCTTTTATTGACTATTAAGGCTATTCCACTTCTCGTAAGGAATTTTGACCCACAGTGGTATATGTAGAGATCTTCTAAATTAAATCCACATATTCCCATCCATTTGAGTTCACAGACACTCAAGCACTCAAGATGTCAAAGTTTAATTTTTCCATCTCCTGTTTGATGACATCCAGTTTACCTTGATTCATAGATTTTACATTCCAGGCAAGGGAACTAGAGACCAAATTGCCAGCATTCACTGAATTATGGTGAAATCAAGGGATTCCAGGGGGAAAAAATTCATTTCTGCTTCATTGACTACACTAAAGCTTTTAACTAGATGGATCACAACAAAATGTGGCAAGTCCTCAAAGAGATGGGAAATAATTGTACTTGTGTCCCGAGGAGCCTATAGGTTCCTGCATACATCCAGGCAAAGAAGTAACAGTTAGAATCAAACCTGGAACAATTGATTATGGTAAGATCAGAAAAGGAGTATGACAAGGCTGTATATTGTCACCTTTTAAATTTATATGCAAAGTACATTGTGTAAAATGTCAGACCAAATAAATAAAAAGCTGGATTTAAGGTTGCCAGGAAAAATATAAACAGTCTCAGGTAGGCAGGTCATACCACTGTGATGGTAGAAAGTGAAGAGAAATTAAGAAGTTTCTTTTTTTTTTGGATGTTTTATTTTATTTTATTTTTTTAAATTTGATTTTTTTATTTACTTTTAGTTTACAAGATTCAGTTCCATAATCTCTCGAGTTTCAAATTTTCTCCCTTCCCTATTCCCCCCCCCCCACCCCATGGCAGCATGCAATCAAGTATTAGATCTGCAAATATTTTCAAATTGGACATTAGTCTGGTTGTATAGAATGATTGTAACCAATGGAGCAAACAATGGGAAAAAAGAAAGAGAACCAAACATGAAAAAGAACAATAGCATGTAGATTGCTTAGCCTCCATCTAAACTCTGTTCTTTCTAGATCTTTCTCTGAATTTAGATATGTCCTTCCATCCTGAGACTTGTAGAGTTGTCTTATAAGCGTGCATTGGTGAGGAGTCCAGTTTATGAAAGTTGGTCATCACACATACAATGTATTTGTAATTATGTACAAATTTTTCCTGGTTCTGCTCTTCTCACTTAGCATCAGCTTGTATAAGGCTCTCCAAGTAAATATGAAGTCCATCTCCTCCCCATTTCTTATAGTACAATAGTGTTTCATTACATTCATATACTACAACTTCTTTAGCCATTCCCCAATTGATGGGCATCCCCTTAATTTTCAGTTTTTTGCCACCACAAAGAGAGCTGCAATAAATATTTTTTGTGCATATGGGTCTTCTTCCCACTTCTATGATCTCTTTGGGGTACAACCCCAGGAGTGGTATTACTGGGTCAAAGGGTATGCAATTATTATAGCCCTTTGGGCATAGTTCCAGATTGCTCTCCAGAATAGTTATATCAGTTCACAGCTCCACCAACAATGCATTAGTGTTCCAATTTTTCCACATCCTCTCCAGCATTTGTCATTTTCCTGTTTTGTCATCTTAGCCAATCTGACTGGTAAGAGTGGTACCTCAAAGTTGTTTTGATTTGCATTTCTCAAATCAATAGTGATTTAGAGCATTTTTTTCATATGCTTATAAAGATCTTTATTTTCTGCCTCTGCAAATTGCATATCCTTTGCCCATATATCACTAGGGAATGACTTGTATTCTTATAAATTGTACTTAATTCTCTGTATATTTTAGAAATGAGGCCTTTATCAGACACACTAGTTGTAAAAATTCTTTCCCAATTTCCCATTTCCCTCTTAATCTTGGTTACATTGGCTTTGTTTGTACCAAAACTTTTCAATTTAATGTAATCAAGATTATCCATTTTGCATTTTATACTGCTCTCCAACACTCCTTTGGTCATAAAGTCTTCCCTACTCCATAAATCTGACAGGTAAACTATTCCATGCTTCCCCAGATTACTTACAGTATCAGCCTTTATGCCTCGATTGTGCACCCATTTAGACTTGACTTTTTTGTATGGCGTTAGATGATGGTCTATGCCCAGTTTCTGCCATACTATATTCCAGTTTTCCCAGTAGTTTTTGTCAAATAATGTGTTCTTATCCCCAAAACTGGGGTCTTTGGGTTTATCAAACAGTGTATTACTATAATTGTTGACTACCGTCTTTTGTGCCTAATCTATTCCATTGATCCACTATTCTATTCCATAGCCAATACTAAGCAGTTTTGATGACTGCTGCTTTATGATACAGATTAAAATCTGGTACAGCTAGGCCACCTTCCCTAGCATTTCTTTTCATTAATTGCTTTGATATTCTGGACCTTTTGTTCTTCCAAATGAATTTTGTCACTATTTTTTCTAGTTGTAGAAAGTAATTTTTTGGTAGATTGATTGGTATGGCACTAAATATGTAATTTAATTTAGGTAAAGTTGTCATTTTTACTATATTAGCTCTACCCAGCCATGAGCAATTGATGTTTTTCCAATTATTTAGATCTGATTTTATTTGTGAGAAAAGTGTTTTGTAGTTGTGTTCATAAAGGTACTGGGTGAGAAGTTTCTTGATGCGGGTGAAAGAGGAGAACATAAAAACTGCCTTGAAGCTGAACATCAAAAAATCTAAGATCTTGACAACTGGTCTCATCACTTCTTGGCAAATAAAGGAAGAAGAACTTGAAGCAGGGTTAAATTTTCATTTCTTGGGCTCAAAGATCACTACAGACAGTAAATGTAGCCATGAAATTAAAAGACACTTACTCCTTGGAAGCAAAACTATGGAAAATCTGAAGAGCATACTAAAAAACCAGAGACATCACCTTGCCAACAAAGGTCCATATTGTCAAAGCTGTAGTTTTTTCCTGTAGCAGTCTATGGCTGTGAGAGTTAGAAAGCTGAATGCCCCAAAATCAATGCTCATGAATTATGGTGCTGGATAAGACTTTTGAGAGTGCCTTGAACAGCAAGGAGATAAAATCAATCAATACTTAAAGACATTAATTCAAACTATTTCCTGAATGGCCAAATACTGAAGCAGAAATTTAAATATTTTGACCACATAATGAGAAGACAAGCCTCACTGGAAAATATACTGGCATGGAGAAAGATTGAAGGTAAAAGGAAAAGGGGACAACAGAGGATGAGATAATTAGCCAACATCATAGAAATAATGAATATGAACTTGAATAGACTTGAAGATGTGATGGGGGATAAAAGTACCTGGCATACTGTCTGTGGTCCATGAGATCACAAAGAGTAAGACATGATTGAATGACTGAAAAACAACAACAATAAAGTCAAAAATAATCCTTATCCTCATTAATGAACATAATTTAGGAGAAAAAATGTACATACAAGGGTACATAGAAGATACAAGCAGAGTAGATAGAAAGTATTGATGGTGAGGGGGAGGCTTTAGCAATTTGAATTGGGAAGGAGAAGCAGGAAAGGCCCCTTGCTGGAAGTAGTATCTTGAAAGCATTACAGGCATGGGACCAGATAGTCCAAGGACACTGAGAGGGGAGATGGACACCAGAATCTGGTTGGAGGGAAAGCATCAAATTGGATTCAGAAGATCTAGGTTTTCATGTTTGCTCCATCACGGACTTATATGGCTGAGGAAAACTTAAAGGGGCTCTTTTTGTCTCAGTTTCCCCATTCATTCATTCCACAAACATTTATTCAGCAATACTTTATTCAGAGCACTGTGTTAGGTGGAAGAGAGGTATACTGTTAAGATATTCAGTCCCTGTCATCATAGACTATAGTTGGAAGATGAAGCCAAAATATAATTATAATGTACATTCAATGACATAGGTAATCAAGGAGTGCAAATCAAAGGACTATGTGAGATCCTAAGGGTAAGGTCAGTATGAACCATGTAGAAATGAAATATTATAAATGCCTGCAAATCTACTTCAAAGGGTCATTTTAATGAACAAGTGATAGATTTGGAAGTGTTTGGTGAAATATAAAGCAGAATAGAAATGTAAATCAAGCAGCAGGCATAAAGATCAGGTGGGTGTCCTTGGAGTAATGAAGACCTAAGTTCATCTCTTCTAGTTTTTTGGTTTTTTGTTTATTCGTTTGTTTGGCAGGGTGACCCTAGGCAATTCACATAACTTCTCAGTGTCCCTGTAAATTTTTTAAGACCAATAAGTGACAAATGAATTGCAGTTCTGCATCTCTCTGGAGGAAGTTTTCACACTATGACATTGCCAAACACCAATAAAGTACCAAGTGCTACAAATGCAGAAGATTGCTATTTTTATAATCAGGTTGCTAAGGCTCAAGGAACTGCACAAATTAACTTTGCCTAGTGATGATACTACCTTGTTTTGGTTTAGCACTTTGTTATTTACAAAAACACAGTAAAATCCATTGTCACATTTTGTCTTTATGAGGACCCTCTGAACCAGGTAGGATAGTTATTATTATGCCCATCTTATAAATAAAGAAACTGAGACACAGAGGGGGTGAAACAGTTTATACAAATTCACACAATTTATGGGGAGAAAAAGTCAGGACCTTCTAGAAGATTCCAGGCTCAGCATTTTTCTACTACACCACAAATAATCAGAATAATTAGCCATATTAGACCCACGTAACTTGTTTTTAGGCCTAGGGCATGATTTCAGTGGTGTAAGGAGCTCCAAGTGAGAAAATTTCCTTTACCATTGAGATAATAAAATTATACAATATTTGTAAATAAGTCTACCACAGTGCCTAGCACAATAAATGCTTGTTCCTTTCTCTCTTTCCCTACCAAAGCTGATGTACAATTTAAGACTCTTAGAATCTTTTCAAGGTCTCCAAGTGATCTTCAAAATGGGAGCTGTAACCTGACCATAAGAGGTATAAGATCAATCTACCAGAAAGCAGGAAGATATGTTTGTTTGTTTAATCCCGCCCTCCCTCATGATGCGCGGCTTGTCTGTAATACAACCACACCTACCCTTATCCCCAAACAGTTCCCCATTCTAGCTTTTCCATTGCACAAGCTACAAACTTCTGAAGGAGATGCAGGATTTTCAGGGTGATCATAACTTAACAACAACCCTGGGTACCACAGATTGCCTCCTGGCTGAGGAAAGCAGCCCTCAAAGGACAGACACTTTCCTGTGAGGCAGTGACCAATAAGTAAGCATCCTGAATTCTTCTTTTTGTTTTGAGTGGGATAAAATAAATACCACAGTATGAGCAGGCATGAATGGGTGGTGACCTATATGGAAGGTCTCATTAAATTGTTCTCACCCTACCCCCTTCCTCCAACCCACCCCTCTTCTAAAGTTCTCTTTTAAAGTATCACCTACACAAATATTGACCATGTATTAAAGGCATAAAAACTTCAAACTCAAATGCAGAAAGGCAGAAATATTAAATGCATCCTTTTAGGTGAATAGGATGAACTTATCCATTAAACAGAAGTAGGTTTGCCCTACAATGTGTTAATCAAGTTGAGTAACTTTATTTTCAATTCCTCACTCTTCTTATTCTACATATCTAATATATTGCCAAATCATGTCTTTTTACCTTTACAACTAATTTCAAACCTGTCGTCTCTCTGCACACTCATTCAGGGCATGTGACCTCTTCTCTGCTTCTTAGTTTGTCTCCTTCTGTCAAGCGTTTCTCTCTTTCAGTCCACCATCCGTCCTACAGCACAGGCCTAACCATGGCAATCCTCTACTCAGTAATCTCCACTGGCTCCCTGTTTCCTGTACAGATCATCAAGCAGCTTGAAAACTATCAGTGTATTATACATTTTAAGCTACAAGCTTTATTTAAAAATATCATTTAAAAAATCTTAGCTCTTTATTGTTGAGTCATTTGCCATGGTGTATGATTTTCTATGAACCCATTTTGGGCTGTTTTTGCAAAGATACTAGAGTGGTTTGCTATTTCTTCTCCAGTTCATTTTATAGATGAGGAACTGAGTCAAGGGTTAAAGTAACTTGTCCAGGGTAACACAAATAGTGCCTGAAAATCACATTGGAACTGAGATCCTCCTGACTCCAGGGCCAGTGCTCTATCCACTAAGGCACCTAGTTCATAGGTGATAGAAAAATAGGAGGCAGGCCAAAATATGCACACCTCTAAAGAAGATCAAATATTATTTCATCTTTCTTCCTTTCTCTAAAAATTTTGGTGCTTTTATACATATTATAACATGTATAATACTAATATCATAGTTTTATACCATTTATGAATAAGTGCATATACCTGTATTACATGTTTTTTAGTGATAGGAATGTGGGATTAAAAATGTAGCAGTAACCCAAATAACCATTTGTGAAGAAAAGGCATTGTTTTGTTTTATTTTTTTGGCATTACTCAAAATGGTGTGAATAGGTCTATTCCAGGCAAATATTTCAAAATTATAAGTCCAAAGCATTTATTTCTTTCTATTTGCATAGAATTTGAGGAGGCTAATTGCAAATCAGTTTGAATTGGATTAATTAGATACAAAATTTTTTCCTAAAAACATTTTTGGGGGGCAGTGGTTGAACTATACAACCACAATGAATTTGGTGGATGGTGCTGTTCCATCGGCTATTGAATTATGTGAGCCGATATTAAACATAGGTCAGCTATGCATATATGTATATAAATATATATATATATATATACACATATATAGGAAGAGATGTATTTAGGATCATAGATTTAGAGTGTGAAAGAACCTTAGAGAGCATCCGTTCTAGCTCCCTTATTTTACAGAGATGAGGCTGAGGCCCAGAAAGCTTTTGTTTTGTTCAACATCACGTAGGTAGGAAGTTGCTGAGGTGGGATTTGAACTTACTCTCTGATTTCAAATCTGTTGTTCTTTTTACTATACTACACTGTATGCCAACTCCGAATTCAGCAATGTCTTAAGTGTATCAAGATATATAGGTTCAGATACCTGTATAGACAGATTCTTCCTGAAAATACTCTTTACAAAGGGAGGGGATGCTTCCCAGTTCCCCTTTTTTCTCCCCTGGATTCTAGGGGGTTAAAGGAAGAGCATGTTGCTAACATGAAACAGCTTAACAAGCTAACTTTAGACTGCTTCAGTTTAGTGGAGACTTTAAAAGCTTTGAAAATGCTCTTAAAGTTATATAGATTTTTTTTCTTTTTTATAGTCAGTCAAAAATTATATTTTAAAACTCTACAGTTCAGGGGGAAAAGCAATTATCAAAATGCAATAAACTTCTAAGTAAAGTACAAATTGCTTCTGCGGCCTTAACTGTTAGAGAAGAGATGTTCTAGAAATACGTTTCATGAGTCAATCAACCTGATCCCTTTTCCCCACCCCTCCCTTGGGAAAAGAGGGGAAATTGGTCAGAAAGTCAAAAGAGAATACCACTGGAATAAGCCAATCTTGAACAAAATTGTAAGGAGGCAACAAATATATGGCAATGCTTCCTTTTTTTTTCTGCACCTTTGTTTATGATCACTTCATAACCCTTCGGATTAGGTTTTCTCTACAAGGAAATAAGAGTAGCTGCCTAGATGAGGTGATCTGAGGTTATACACAGAATCAGTGTTTAGCAAACATTTGTTACTTGATTGGGTGATAATTTTCTGAGCTATTGGTTTACTCATAGACTGTGGATTAATATAAAAAAGTCACAGAATCATAGAGTTCTAAAGGATCCTAATAGTTATCTAACCCAACAGCATAAGTAGTGCAGGAACTCTGTTGATAGCATTCTTGGTATTGATCATCCAACCTCTGATTGAGTATCTACAGTGAGTGAGGGGGAATACAGAACTCTAATGGTATAACTTGTTTTATTCTTCTATAGTTCTAGTATTGAAGGTTATTGTTCTTGAATTACCTCTATGTCTTAACGTGTGGTTCATTGAAAGGCCCTAAGAGTGTGACCCTAGAAGATCACAAGATAGAGGTAAAGGAGTGGGATCCTGAAAAGGTAAGTGAAAGGATGCCAAAAATAGTGTGCTTATTGTTTCTCTAAGTTGATCCCTCAAATCCCCAATCTAGTTGTCCCAGGTTGCTAGGGCTACCTTTCTCTTTCTTCATGTATCCTCTCCTCTACAACAAGCAGAAGGGCTTGGTATTGTCATGCTTCCTTTCCACTGAAATTCTCTAATTTTATATCCTTGAAGTGGCTCAATCACTTAAACATAGCAAGAGCTTAATAAATGCATGTTAATTGTTTGATCCATTCAAGGTTCCTAGTAACTAGCTCAGCTAATGAATATTCTATTATTGTTCAGTCATTTTTGTTTGTTTTGTTTTTCTGGTCTGGTTGCTCTTTGCAACCACATTTGTGATTTTCTTAGCAAAGCTATTGGAGTGGTTTTCCATTTCTTTGTCCAACTTATTTTACAAATGAGAGTCAGATGGCTAATAAGTGTCTGACACAAGATTTGAACTCAGGAAGATGAGTTTTCCTGACTCCAAGACCAACACTCTATTTACAGAACCATCTAGCTGCCCTTCTTATTCTTTGCTTTTACAAATAACATGTACATTTT
Source organism: Pseudochirops corinnae (assembly GCA_028646515.1). NCBI lineage: Eukaryota > Metazoa > Chordata > Mammalia > Diprotodontia > Pseudocheiridae > Pseudochirops > Pseudochirops corinnae. The sequence goes on along the minus strand of JAQQSV010012792.1, from coordinate 3,271 downwards.
AAAGGAGGCCTTATGAAGTCAGTCTGCTCCCTTTCATCATCCTACCTATTAGAACTTCAGTTAATGTAATTTAATAATCTGTAGGGGAGGGAAAAAATAGCCTGACAGTAAGTTGTAAGGGAGACACTCTGAGGCAAGCAGGGGACCTTCAAGACCCATAGGTCATAGTTAGGTGACCACTGACAAAAATAGCAAGGATTTAACAGAAAGAAGAGATTCAGAAGAGGTGGCAGGAATATACAAAAGAATTATACAAGGAAGATCTTAACATCACAAATTATCACAATGGTGTGATTACTGATCTAGAGCAAGACATTTTGGAGAATGAAGTCAAATGGACCTTAGGAAGTTTTGCCAATCAGTAAAGCTAGGAGAGTTGATAGAATTGCAGCTGAGTTATTTAAAATTCTAAAGATGATGGGACAAGAAGGATCTGTTGCACCAGGCTGGGAGAGGAGCACAGTCTAGTGTACAGGCTGCACCCAGTGCAGACTCAACCATAGCAAAACCGGAGCAAACCCCAGAGAACTGAATCACTGGCAGCAGCGACAATGCCTAGACCTCTCAATACTGGCAAGGGCATTTGTCAGAACTGGGTGAGAGAGAAGCATAGACCTGCACAGGGCCTGCTGAAGCAGCAGCTACTGCTTGGGCTATCAGCCCACAGACTGAATGTTTGAAAGTCACCTATTTAAACTTCCAGGAACCAAGATGGCAGAGTAAGCAATAAATCACTCTCATCCTCCTTTGTTGACTCTGAAAAACCCAGCAAATATTGCCCCAGGAAAAATCCTGGAATGTTGGAGACAGGGGAAAGTAGTCTTTTAGCTCAGAAGGCTAGGGGGATTGACAGAAAAGGTCCCTCTTGCTATGGCTGAAAGGGTCCAATATAGGATGGGGAGACATCCCAGCAAGCCAGCAGGAAGGCCCCCTCAGCAAACCAGCAAGAGATCCTGAGCCCCAGGTTGGAGAAGCAAGCAAGCACTAGTACCAGGCACATACCACCTCCAACTCAGCACCAGGTAAACTACCAGACTACTACAATATCCAACAGCCAGCACCTGAGGCCCAGCACAGAAAACCAACAACCAGGGCCCTAACCCCCAGCATAAGAAGGCTGAGACAGTGACTCCTTGGCCCCAGAAGCAGAGATCAAATTTAAAAGCTAGAAAAAGAGGCAAACAACATGACCTAGAAGAATTTTTAAAAATAAAGCAACAATGTCCATAGAGAAATAGCTTGGTGATAAGGAAGATCAAAACACAAATTCAGGAAAGGATAACATGGTCAATATTCCCATAACTAAAACCTCAAAGAGGACTATGAACTGGTTACAAACCCAAAAAGCCTTCTCAGAAGAGCTCAAGAAGGATTTTAAAAGCCAAATAAGAGAGACAGAGGAAAAAATGAAAAACATAATTGACAAAATGGAAAAAAGTACACTGCAGAAAACAACTCCTTAAAAAGTAGAATTGGCCAAATGAAAAAGGAGGTACAAAAACTAACTGAAGAAAACAGTTGTTAAAAATTATAATTGGGTAAGTGGAACTAATGAGTCTATGAGACATCAAGAGTCAGTGATACAAAATCAAAAGAGTGAAAAAAATAGAATAAAATGTAAAATACGTCATTGGAAAAACAACTGACCTAGAAAAGAGACCCAGGGAAGATCATTTAAGAATTATTGTTCTACCAGAGAACCATGATGAAAAAAAAGAGCTTGGACAGCATCTTTCAAGAAATCATCAAGGAAAACTGCCCTGAGAACCAGAGGGTAAAATAGTAATTGAAAGAATTACTAATCACATCCTGAAAGAGACCTCAAATTGAAAATGACAAGGAATATTGTAGCCAAATTCCAGAATTATCAGATCAAGTAGAAAATACTGCAAGTAACCAGAAAGAAAAAATTCAAATATCATGGGACCACAGTCAGGATCACAGAGGACCTTGTAGCTTCTACATTAAAAGATTGGAGGGCTTGGAATATGACTCTGTAAGGTAAAGGAGCTTGGATTATGACCAAAGATCAATTACCTAGTGAGATTGAGCATAATCTTGCTGGGGAGGAGATAGACATTCAATAAAATAAGGGACTTTCAGACTTTCCTGATGAAAAGACCATAGCTCAACAGAAAATTTGATTTTCAAATACAGGACTCAAGAGCGGCATAAAAAGGCAAACAAGAAAGGGGGAAAACATGTTATTCAATAAGGAAAAACTGTTTATATCTCTGCATGGGAAGATGATACTTAGAATTCTTGAGAACTGTATCTTTATTATATCATATAGAAGGGAAATATATACACAGAGGGGGGTGGGTTTAAGTTGAATTTGATGTGATGTGAATTAAGTACTGTAAAAAGATTGTAATGGGAGAAGGAAAAGGAGGAGGCAGAAAAGGGTAAATTACATCACAGAAGAGGCACAAAGACATTAGAATAGAGAGAAAGAAGGGAGGGTCATGAGCACTGTTTGAACTTTACTTTCATTGGATTTGGCTCAAGGAGAGAATAACATTCAGTTAGGTACAGAAATCTAATTTGCCCTATAGGCAGTTGGAGGGGTAAGGGGAAAGAAAAGGGAGGGAGGGACAGAAGAGAGGGAAGAAGTAGTAAGGAAAAAGGGAAAGAAAAGGGATGGGGGCGCTGATAGAAGGGAGGGCAGACTGAGGAAGGAGGCAATCGAAAGCAAAACTCTAGTGAGAAGGGAAGGTGAGAAAGGAGAAAGAAAAGCACAAATGGGTGGGGAAATAGGATGGAGAGAAAGACAAATAGTAATCATAACTGTGAATATGAATGGGATGAACTCTGCTATAAAACAGAAGTGGTTAGCAGAATAGATTGAAAGTCATAATCCTACAATATATTGCTTGTAAGACACACATTTGAAAGAAAGGGATATATACAGGATAAAGGTAAAACGCTGGAGTAGAATATATTTTGCTGCAGCTGAAGTAAAAAAAAAACAGTGATAGCAATCCTGATCTCAGACAAAGCAAAAGCAAAAACAGATATAATTAAAAGAGATAAGGAAGGAAACTCTATCCTGCTATAAAAGGCACCATAGGCTGTCCGGGGCTCTACTGCTGCCACAAGCTCAGGGACATACGTTTGACTAGCCCTACAACCCTCACTTACCCTTCAGGTCTTCGGTGATCACCGGCTTCCAACAGGAAGAATGAGTCAGACAGAAGGCGAGATTCAAGGGATGGTTTATTCTTGTAAGGTCACATCTCAAAAGGAGGGACGCTTCTGCATTCAGGTCTTT
>JAQQSV010012791.1:0-12675 GCA_028646515.1 Pseudochirops corinnae | reverse complement strand
GGGGAAGGGGAGAAAATTTGAAACCCAAAGGATTGCGGAACTGAATCTTGTAAACTAAAAATAAATAAACAAATCAATTTTAAAAAAAAGATAAAGCCTTGCAAAAAGAAAAAAAGAAAGAAAGAACAGTCCAACTGGAAAAAGGAGAAACCAAGAAGTTATATAATGTCATGAAGTTCCAGAGAGGAGAGAATATACTGGAGAAGAGAGTGGTCCACCGGGTCAAATACAGATGACAGGTAGAGAATAATGAGTACCTAGAAAATATAATCAGATTTGACAACGAAGAGGCAATTTATGACTTTGGAGAAACTAGTTTTTAGTTTAGTGATTAAGTTGGAAGCCGGATTACAAAGAATTGAGAAAAAGAAATTAAAGCAAAAACTAGATGCTTTTTTTCAAGTTGTTTGGCTAAGAAAAGGATATAGACAATAACTCGAGTGGGTGGTATGGTCTAATGAAGTTGGCTTTTAAGGATGGGGACACTTAGACTTGTTTGAAGGCAATGGGAAAGGTACCAGTTGATAGGGAGAGACTGAAAATTTATGAAAGGAAGATGATTGAGAATGTAATATGCTAGAAAAGATTAAAGTGTGTCAGACATGTGGAGGAGTTGGACTTGGCAAAGAGAAAAGCCACCTCATTTTCAGAGTAGAGAACTCTGGACAACTGGGATTTACTAACTCGAAGTCTATCAATTTATCCTCTAAACAAGGATTTGGAGTAGGAAGACCTAGAGCCACAATCCATCTCTGATACTAAAAAGCTGTCTCGTAAAGATGAAGTAACTTTTTTTCAGTCTAAGTTTTTTTTTATCCATAAAATGGGGCTAATAATGCTTATACTAAGTACCTCTCAGGCTTGTAGTGAAGCAAGTGTTTAGTTAACCTGAATGTGCTTCTATAAATGTGAACTGCTGCACTTATTAGGAGTCTGAGTCTATAACATTGAGTTCTGATCTCCCCCATCAAAAATTGTCTCCTAGTATGTGCAAGAATGTTCCCAATCCATGTCAGATTGAATTGCTATATCCTCTGGATGAATTGGAGGCCCGTTGGTTCCTCCATTGAACTAGATGGACAATAATTTTTCTGGGATTTGGGTATCTTCTTGTATTCTTCCTCTAGAACTCAAACTGATCCAAAATTTTATCATGCGGCATCTCCAAAATGTCATTTTCTACCAAGGACAATGAAAATGGATAATAAAGAATCAAAATCAGCAATAAGTTAGGAGATAGCAAGAAAGCACCTGAATGTCTTTGATGAAGTAAATTTATGTGGACCAGATAAACTACATCTCTCCACCATAAAAGCCTGAAAGAACTGACATAACTGATTCTTCATCTTTGAGAGATCATGGAGAATGGCAATGGTACCACAAATTTGGAGAAGAGCTAATTATGTCACAATTTTTAAAAAGGAAAGTGTCTCAAAAATATGGTCCAAAGACCTTCACATTGATTTCTGACAAAACTCTAGACTGTATAACTAAATGTATGGTTAATGAATATCTAGAAAAGGAAAGTTAAAAGTAAGAAATTATATGCCTTCATTAAGACCAAGTTGTGCCAGACCAAACTGATTATAATTTTTAATAGATTTATTAAACTGGTAGATTCAAGGAAAGTTATAGACATAGCTTGCCTAGGTTTTAGCTGTGCTAGCCATTCTTATGGAAAAGATGAAAATATGGAAACTAAATGATACAGGATGGTTTTTTTTTATTTGAAGGGACCTTAGATGAGGAAGATTCAAGTCCCTGATTAACACTGAAACCACCAGTATGGTAACACCACCTATAGAATGTATTTTTTCAGAATCTACTGGATACTGAGAATTATGTCATGTAAAGAGGCTCTAAGGAAAAGAAAAGCAAGAAAAAGAACCAGTAAAAACAAAAGACAACAAAGAAGTGATAAAATGACTTCTTAATTCCTAGGAAGACAAATGGACAAATAAATTGGAATAACTTGCTTTGGATTCATCAGATCAGCCTGAAGAACCTAAAGACATGAGAATGGAAGGGCTCCATTTCTTCTCTTTCAATTATAGATAATATTTTGTACTTTTGTAATTCATGCAAATTTTCCAAAGATAATATGGTAATATAAATCATAAATCCCAATTAATGTTGAAGGCAAAGTACACAGAGATAACTTAAGGAACATAGACTGACCAACAGAACATGATAATTAAAATAACTAACAAATGTAAAATGCCTTGCAAACTTTAAAACACTATACAAAATCAAGCTATTATTATTTATTTGAGAAGGTACATATGGTTTTAATTTCTTCTCCTATAGAATACATTTCTCTAATTATTCAGAATACCATATTATAAGAAAATTGCCTAGAATTTCTGAATGCAAAAAGCAAAGCACCAATTAAAATCACCCAACACGGCATCTAAATTTTTAAAGAATTGCAAAAAGGCAGGGATAATAAGATCGGAATCATAGGAAACTTTAACTTGGAGCTAGAAATCTACCAGAAAGACAACCAAAAGGGAACGTATCAAAGTGAACAGACTGTTGAGGATTTAGAGCAGAAAAAAAGTGATGCCTTCTGAATGGGACCATTAAAAAATATACACCTGAGCATCCTATGGTTCTTAAACAACAACAAAATAGTATATATATTAAGGGCCAAAGAAATTGCAAATAAATGTAAAAAAATCAAGAAAAGCAGAAATCCTAATCATACCTTTTGTAAACCATAGTATAGTAAAATAGTAGTTAATTTAAAGAGCACAAGCAAAAGATATAGACCTGTATGTTGATGTAATGATGATATCCTAAATAATGAGTGTGCCAAAGAACAAACAATCAAAACATTGAATAACTTTTATGAATGGAAGACAAAATAAAAGCTCTGGGATACAGCTAAAGCAGTCTTCAGAGGAAAATTTATGTACCTAAAATACACAAACTTTACAAGGAAGAGGAAACAGGGTATAATAGATAAAGTGTTGGACATGGAGTCAGGAAAAACTAAGCTCCAATGCCACCCCATACCATTACTAGCTGTGTGCAGGAAGTTCACTTAACATTTCTAAGTCTCATTTTCCTCATTTGTAAAATGAAAGGAGATGGACTTGATGATTTTTAAAGTCCTGTCCAGCTCCACATCTATGATCCTAGGAAACATCTTCCAAATATATGTAATTTCCAATACTAATTACAAAATAATATTATTATGAATAAGTCATTTAGCCTCCTAGTTGTCACTATCAATAAGGATGTACTGAATACCTACTCTTATACCTTACTGTCCTAGGTAATTTCATTATTGAAAAGAATGTTATGCCCAAGGATTCTAATATTGAAATTCTATTCAACAAGCATTTATTTACCAGATACATTTAGTTCATGGAATTGTATTAAACAAAGAATACAGGAAAACAAAACAATGTAATTCCTGCTTTCAATTAACAGGTATTTATTATATTTATTAACAGGTAATGAGGGTATAAAGACAGTTTGAGGTGCCTATGGGACATCTAGATAGAGATGTTGAGTAGGTAGTTGGCAATGTGAGACTGGAGTCCAATAGTCTAAAATTGTTTTTTTTTAATGGTTAATTTAAAAAAATATATATAAGGACTTTAAAAAATAAGTAACAGGACTTTAAAAATAAGTTAGTTTGACTGGTATTTTATTCAATGCCAAGTTATGGATTGGAATAAAAACTTCAGAACCTCTCTTCCTATTATGTACAGGTATTGGCCTGAATCTCTGCTGATATGGAAAAAAAAAGAGTAGACACCATTTATGAGTGGAATTCCTGGCGAACATATCTTTTCCAAGGAAGCAATGAAATTCAGCAAAGCAGGACTATCTGCTTCCAAAAAGCTCCATTTATTTGGCTGTAGAAATGTGAAGAAATCCAGATTCACCAAACACTTTATTTCTGCAAAGATAATATAGATATTTTGGATAAATGTGTAAGGATGGAGTGGAAAAGGACTGGAACCACTCAGAGCAATTTAATGATGTGTGAAACTCCATGGAGACAGACAGGTGATAAACTACAATATCCAGTATGACTCCCCCATCTCTGGCTGAATGTAGTCATATATAAGTAATCAATTTGTACTCTGTAAACTAACATTGAAACTTACTACCCTTCCTCTTAGACTGACTCCTCATCTTCCACCACCACCGTGACCCAAATTGAACAGTTCAAACATCCTGAGCATATGGTATTCTGGAAAGAAGAGAATCTCAATTTTAACAAAGCCAACATTCAAGAACAATGAGAATGTACTAACTCATAAATATTGTCATATTTATTGGGTTTCTCAGAATACTTGCTTACATACCGAAGAACAGTGATGAGGTTTAGGTGCTGGTTTATGATTTAAAATCTTTCCATTTGTTCGCTCCTCCAAACACTCTTCCCATGATCACTTCTCAGTATCCAGAAAGTCTTCCCCACCCCCTACCTAACTCATGACATCAAGCAATTGGTTTTTTTCTTCCATTACTGAATGAAATTTATATGGAAAATAAAAGTAATTCTGTAGCAAATTACTTAGCTTTCCTGAGTCCAAATTTCCTTGTCTGTAAAATGAGATGGCCTTCAGGGTCCCTTCCAATTCTTGATCTGTATGTCATGAGAATGTAATCTTCCTTGGTGGCCAAAGTCCCCTTGGAACTTCTCCTTACTCTCCAGCTGACTAAACTTTTTTCGGTATCAGTTAATTTTTTTCCATCTACTAATAGAATAAAGGCAGTTTTCTAAAAAACAAACAAACAAACAAAAAAAGAATGTAATCTCCTTGAGGGCAAGGATTGCCTTTGCTTTTGTGTTTATCTCTCTAGCACTTATCATACATAGTGTTTGGCACATAGTAAGTACTTATTAAATGCTTTTTCATTCATTCATCTCGCTTAATTCTCCAGGCATCCCTACGAGGTCAATACAGCAAATCCTTTTTTTTTCTCCATTTTACAGAGAGGTAAACTGAGGGTCTGAGATATCTATAGAATTATACATTTAGAGCTGGAAGGGAGCATAGAAGGTCCTCTAGTCTAACCTTCTCATTTTGGAGCAGAAGAATCCAATCTCAGAGAGGACAACTGACTTGTCCTATGTCACTTAAGTCATAAGTGAAGATCAACTATGTGAACTGAGGTTCCCCCAACTCCAAATCCAGCACTCTTTGTAACTTGTCTATGGTCATATCAGGTGTTGGAGTTGGGATTTGAGGTTAAGTTTCTCCCATCTCCAAGTCCAGCTTTCTATCCTACCAGTCCGCCTTCACATAATATGCTCACATTGAACTAAATGAGTATATATGAAGGTATATGCAGAGTGTCCCAAAAGTCTCAGTGCAGTTTTAAGCTTTAATGGTGTGAAACAGTAGTAAGACTTTTGGGGGCGCTGTTTATATATCACCATAACCATGTACATATTTGAGGCATAAGTACATCACTGTTTGTGCCTACATGATTTTCTATAATAGCATTCCCCTAAAACATCATCCTACTACTATCTTTTGTGTTAATTATTACAACAAGCCTGCAACCTAGACAGGGAAGGCATAATTATGCCAGTTTTACAGATGAAGGATCTCAGAGGAGAAAAGGGCACACAGTCAGTTCTGGAACAAGGTGGGTCAACTCACTCTTCTGAAAGATTGTCCAACTCTCTTTCCTCCAACCCATGTTGCATCTATTGAGAGCATAGTAAATAGGGTGGATGAATAGGAAACAAAGTGATTTTGTAACATGGTTTCAGAATTTATTCACCAAAATAAGTGCTGTCCCAGGTAAAGTCGGAACCCTGGCAGGCCAGTCACTTCTGACAATGTTTCTGCTCCAAATATCTTTTAATAGAAAAGAAGCAGTGTATGGCAGAAAGAACATTGGCTTCAGAACCAGGAGATCTAAGTTCAGGATCTATCTCCAGTGATTAGTGCTTTTGTTGTCTTGGGCAAGTCACTTGAATTCTCTGAGACTCAGTTTCCCTGTTTGTAAAGTGAAGGCCAGATGGCCTCTGATTTTCCTTCCAGTTCTACGTCTGTGATCTCCATTGGAACTGCTTTTCAGAGACTGATGTGTCACTTCAAATATCCCCAAATGGTGGCAAATATGTCTTTTGAGTGTGATTTTGGTTATTAGAAAGAGGAAAAAACATCTGGAATTAAATCTGATTAATAGGGGGGCAAAGCTAGATAATACCATTTTAAATTTAAGGGTAGGACATGAGTCGAGACAAAGAGATAGAGGCAGAAGCAGTAAGACAGAGATAGTGACATAAGAGAGAAGGGAAGGACAGGAGAGGGGAAAGGGAAGAACAGTTGATAAACTGGCTCTGAAGGCAATTCTAAAGGAAATCCAAAAATGTTTGGCACAGTAGCGGCGCCTCTGGGTGAGTGAATATAGTCTCAAGGTGATTCTTTTGAAGGATATCTAAGTGTTCAGCCTGTTTGTTAAGCACTAGTCCCACCCAGGGCTAGATTAGAATCTACACCATTGGAGAAATGCCCACATCAATAAGATCTTGAGATCACACCTGGATCCAGTGAAGTTTACATTTGTTAAACATCAATGACATGACTATGTAATTACATCTTCAAATATGTTCCCCTTGTGCTGGGAGAAAACCTGCTTCCCTGTAACTTTCCACTCCATTGATTCAATCCATTACCACATCAGTTTCTTTTTCTGCAGAGATGGGTGACCATGGAGGAGAGCTGTGGTGATCATTTGAGGTTTCTAATTTGCACCTCAAGTTCTAACACACTTTTGAGCTGACCATTAGCCTTGAAAACTTGTGCTGTTAGGCAGCCTAGTTCTTATTGAGCCATGTTCAAAGAGGCAGAGCTTCTGGGAATAAGTAGGTCATTATCCCTCTGTACTCTGCCCTGGGTCAGACCACATCTGGAGTCTTGTGTTCAATTCTGGGCACCATAATAAGCTGGAGAGGATCCGGAGAACAGTCACTGGGAGAGTGAAAGGCCATGGGTTCATGCCATCTGAAGGAACAGGGGATGTTTAACTTGGATCAATCGAGTATCTGTATTTATAAAACACCTACTATGCGCCAGACATTGTACCAGGTACTGGGGTCATAAAGATCAAAGGGAAATAGTCTCTGCCCTCAAGGACCCTCCATATACACAAAATAAATGTAGAGGAAATTTGAGGAGTGAGACAACATCAAGGACCAAGGGAAAATACATGTATAAAGTAATGCTTGAGCTAGGTTTCGAAAGAAATGGAAGGAAATCACAGGTTCGAGTAGGAAAAGAGGAGGAAGTGTATTCAGGCAGTGTGACGGCATGGAGATGGGGTGTCATGTGTGAGAAACAGGAGGAAGGCCACTTTGGCTGGATGGTAGAAGGTAGGATAGGGATAAATGCCTAATAAAACTGGAGAAGAGTTGATTTCAGATGAACATGATAGCTGTCATCCACCAAAACATCAGCTAAACAAGTGTAAGATGATGGAGGCATGATTCCATGGCAGTTTGTCTGAAAAAATCTAGGGAGTTTATTGCACTGTAGATCAATGAATCCTCAGCATGATACCACATTAGCCAAAGTAGCTAAGGTAATCTTGGGCTCAGAGGGGACATGATAGCTGTTTCAAACACTTGAAAAGCTGTCATGTGGAAGAGCGATTAGCTTTGTTCTATTTGGCCCCAGAGGACAGAGTCAGGAGCAATGTGTGTGTGGGGGCGGGGTAAGAGGAGGGAGGTGGAGGAGAGTGATGGTGGCAGATAGCCATATCTGCGTCTGGTGAAAGGAAAGATTTCTTAATAGCCAGAGTCATACTGAGGGCTGCCTCAGTAAGCAAGGGCTTTCCCCTTCCAATTTGACTGGATGGTCACTGAGATCCCTTCAAACTGAGAAATTCCGAGATTGTGTAATTCCAATGATTTGTTTATTCAGGTAAAAAGATACCCCTCAGTTTTCCTTACAGGTCATTTCTTAAATCAGGGAACCTGTCAGATGCAGCTTCAGGTTGAAGGTAGAGATGAGATTGTATTTATAGATGGAAGCAGGAATTTCAAAGTCTCTCCATCTGCCTTCAAGCACAAACTTGACCAAGCAATGGGGAGATTATCGGATCATAGGTTTATAGCTTGAAAGGAGCTCAGGGACCATTGAATCTAACTCCTAAATTTTACAAATGAAGAAACTGAGGCCTAAAGGTGTTAAGTGAGTTGCCCAAATCATACAGGTATACTTTAAGCCTCATGGGTAGCATATGAATGTGGTTATGCTGACTCCAAATTAATTTTCTCTCTACTATATAACATTACATTTTGGATCTCTATTTTTCCCCAAGATACATAAACTTTTCATTTTGTTATTTTTCTTGGCACCTCAGATGAACACCATGAAATCTGATAGTTGATGACCATTGCCTATGAGAAATGGATTACGCAAAATGGTGTGGAGGTGTGAAATGAGTCTGAAAACCTTTTTTTAAATTTCAGGTCCACAGGCTTCAATCTCTATAACTTATTGGGTTCCAGTTTCTTTTATTTTCTGATTTATTGAGTCCATGTTGCCGTCATCCATGCCTCTATCGAATCTGTCCACGAGCTCTGTCAATCTGGCTTACTCATACCTATCCATCTGGTCTAACTAAATATAACCGGTATGATGTAACAAGATCTCAGTGGCATCCTTTTCTTGAACTAATTGCATCACTGAGTTCTATTAGCTGTCATATTAAAGGCGTTCTCTGCTAACCTCTGGTAATTTGAGAACGTAGTTACCATTAGCTTTTCTTTCTGTGGGTAACATCATCTCCCTGATGCTCTTCTCCCACTCCCATTCTAACAGTCTGGGCTAAAGTGGGAGAAAATAACCAGGAAAGGAGAGTTACCGAAGGGGCATCTGATAATTTTCTTAATGTTAATTTAACATATTAATTTTCATCCTCCAGAAAATCCCTTACCGTACACATACGCATACACACATACACCACATATTATGAGCGTATATGGATGACACTTTCCTATTGTGAAACTTAAAAACAGTCAGAGGTTTTTTGCTGGCTTAAAGCATTTTCCTACGTTTGTGCCCACATTCTGCTCACCTACCATAGATTGCCATTCATCTACCAAAAGTAGTAAAGTAGCTATGTCCAAACATTTATGAGTCTAATATCTCTGGGGAAGTGGGTTCAAAATTGATCCATTGTGAAGCTAGGTTTCTTACTAAGATACCTAGGGTTTATTTTTTTTTCCAATTTCAGGTCAATCAGGAAGAATACTGAGGCTTACCAGTAGGTGAGTGCAAGATCTTTATAACAGTGGTTCTCAACCTTCCTAATGCCGTGACCCTTTAATACTCATATGTGGGTGTATCTGCATGTGGGTGGACCCTCCTGGAGATGGACAAAGGAGCAGTGTCTCGGTTCCTAAGACCATCGAAAATATGTGTTTTCCAATGGTCTTAGGTGACCCCTGTGAAAGGGTTGTTCGACACCCAAAGGGGTCACAACCCGCAGGTTGAGAGCTGCTGTTTTATAACTAGCATACTCTCAAATCCTGGCTACAAAAATGGATACCAATCTGTCCAGTTTCCAACTTTATTTACCTTCAAGTCATGTTCATTTCAGTTCAAGCAGAGAGGCATTGGGATGCAGGGAGAAGAGCCCTAGAGTTGATCACAGGACCTGGGTAAAGATTCTGGCTGCTATGTCCTAGCTATATATTTGATCATGGACAAGTCATAGAAACTATCTGGGCCTCAATTTCCCCATTTGTTCAACAAGGGTGTTGGGACTAAATGAGCCAGACCCTGAGCCAGAAAGAGCTGGGTGCCAGTTGTATCTCTGGGGCTGGCTCCTTGTCCATTGAATTATACTACATTTCTCAGAGATAAGAGTAAAATTTTACAAAATTGGCTTTTTCTACAAAATTCAAAGTAACATCTTCTCTTTCTTTATCTTAGAGCATTTTTCTTTAGCTCAGCAGGAAGATTGTTTGCTTAGAAAATCAGAAAAGAACTGGGTTTGTTTATTTTTTTCCTTAAGGGAGAAAGTAGAATTATTCAATTCTCATAGACTCCACTACTGAAAAGGGGAGCTTTCCACTTGATCCTGCCTTATTTTCTCTTTTATTATTCAATAAACTGGTCTCTTCTAGGACCATTTTAATAAAGGAATAGCAGATTTTATTTTGAAGAGGAATGTTGAAATAAGGGTAAGTTCTCTGAGCACTACTAATTTGCTAATAATAATTCCACCCTGGCATGTTGTGTGATATTTTAAATACAAGTGAATGGGTGCTTAGACATTTGGCACAGCACATGCAAACTCTCTCAACACAAACCTGCAGATTGAATTTCCACCTGCTTTGGGCAGTCTGTTTCACTTCTGCTTGTAGCTGTTGCCACCTCTCATCTCTTTTCTGGGTAGAAAGTCTATTTGGTAGAGTGCCAAGACCAGAGCCTGACTTGGTAGAAATTTGATGCCCCGAGCCATAAGGAAAGATTCACGGTATCTCCAAATTCCCTCTAAATTGAACAACAGTGATAGCTGGAGTGAAATGAAGGTGTTGTAATTAAATGTTAACACAGGGCTAAACAATAGAATGAGAAGGGGTGGGGGGAGGAAAAGAATCCCTTAAAACTACATGGACTTTTATCACTCTAGAAATTTTTACATAGATAAATTCATAGAATAATTTGGCTTATTTCCCTGTCAGTTTTAAATTCCTAGAATCATACATCAAATACTAGAAATAATCTTAGGGGTTATTTAGGTCAATACTTTAATTTTATAGATAAGGAAATAATTCATTTTAATTATCACATTGGGTATAAAGCACTGAGTGAATATGGATCATGTAGTTAGAAATGGAAGGGGGTTCATTTTACACACAATGGAGATAAGGTTGGTGAGCATACAGTGTCCTCAACTGAGGCAATCTCCACCCAGAAAAATTGAGAGGAATTTGCCACTGGAAAGCACATTGACACGTGTTAGAATTGGACGTCTCTCGGACTTGGAGCATAAGCACATACTCTGCAACTGTTTCTGGTCCGCTAAGCACGTGGTGAAGACGTAGATTATTGATTCACCATATGGCTGGAACTGGGGTGAATTCAAAGGCACCGATTGGCCAAGTCAAGGAATGCTCCTCGTTCCTTCCTGGCTGTGTTCAAGCAAGGAGGACCAAACTATTCCCTTTGTAGGGAGAGAAGCTTCAGGCCTTCACTGACCCCTTGGGAGCTGATTGGCCTATGGGTGCCCAGACTTATTATTGCTTTTGTCTATTTTTTTCCTGTTTTAAGGTGAAAGTGATTAGATGTGACTATGACTTTGAGAGCCTCAAAAGATCAGAAAAATGAGCCATCAGAAGCCAGGTACCAGGATTTGCCTGAAGCCAGATGTAAAGGGACCAAGTACTCCAACAATAGCAGAGATGCAAGCTCACCTATATATGGGCTGTACTACATTTATACTATATAAAAATAATGTTAAGTCTGAGTCCACTTTCCCCAGAAGCACATCATAATGGGGGCCAAATTAGATAACATTGAAGACACTCTTGAGAGATGGGAAAGGATGCCCCTAGAACTCTGAAGAGGAAATACAGCTGACCTTGTTCTGGGAGAATAAGACCAGAGTCTCATGACCCCCTGAAGCCCAGGGATCATACTTACCCAAGGTCACTCAAGTAGTAAATAGCTGAGCTGAGGTTTGAACACAGGTGCTCTGAGTCCAAACCCAACATTTTTTTTCCCATATGGTGCCAGTACATGCTGATCTATACAGTACATGTCCACACCAGGGACTATCCCTTATGACATTAATGGTAGGTGACAGTGAATGTTATGATCACCCCACCAGCCCTTAACTTTTTATCACCCCAACACTTTTTATCAGATGAGAATGTATCTCACTTACCAAATCAATCAGAAGTGTGTACTAAGTATGAACAAGAACCAGTCATTCATCAGTTAATCAAAAGGCATTTCATCCGGATGTCACAGGAAGTCTGTTCAGATTGGCCGAGGAACTCATTCATGCCCTGTGAGTGATCTATAAAGTAGGAAATCCATTTGGGAGCAAAAGATTGAGATATCTGGCAGAAGAGGAGTGAAAGCTATGCCCTTCTGATGGAATCATTTGGGAGAAAGAAGAGGAAGGTTGGCCTTGGGCTCTGTCTTAGGATCTTCCCTTATCTCTTAGCTGGATGAGGACCTTGTAAAGCCCAGAAGGTCAAAGGATCTAGACTCTATCATTAATATTCTAGCAGCATCCCTGAAAAAACTTGAGAAACTCAGCTCAGATCCCACCTTCCTCAAGAGATCTTTCTTGGTCCCCCTGTCCTTTCTTTGCTAGTAGTATCTTCTCACTGAGAATATTTACTTTTTTACCCCATAAATATATTATATGTGCATAGTTGCTTACATATTCTCCCCTCCATTAGAATGGAAGCTTTTTTAGGGTACAAACTCAGTGGTTGTCTTTATTTTATGCCCAGGACTCATTCCAATTGGGCAGCTCAGTAGATAGAGCGTGGGCCTGAAGACAGGAAAACGCATCTTCCCGAGTTTAAATCTGGCCTCAGACACTTACTGGCTGTGTGACTCTGGGCAAGTCACTTAACCCTGTTTGTCTCACTTTCCTCATTTGTAAAATGAAATGGAGAAAGAATTTCAACTTTGAAGATGTTTAATCTAATATAATAATCAC
>JAQQSV010012790.1:0-12675 GCA_028646515.1 Pseudochirops corinnae | reverse complement strand
AAAGGAGCTAGAATTAAAACCAAGAATCACCTACCCAGCAAAATTGAGTATAATGTTCCAGGGGAAAATATGGTCATTCAGTGAGGTGGAGGACTTTCAAATATTCTTGCTGAAAAAAACAGAACTGAAAAGAAAATTTGACACTCAAATACAAGAAGCATGAGAAAGTAAACATGGAAAAGAAATCATAAGGAACTTATCAAAGTTATTTACATGCCAACATGGAAAAACGATAATTGTAACTTATGAAACTTTTCTCAGTATGAGGATAGATGAAGGGATATAAATGTATATATATGTATACATATACATATGTCTATATAGGAGGGTGTATATATATATATATATATATATATATAGGCATATGAACATATATCTGAGTATGTGTATAGATGTGTACATAGAGGGCACAAGATCAATTGAATATGAAGGGATGATACTTTAAAAGGTGAAATTCTGAGGTGGGAGAGGATTAGAATGAGAGGAGACAGGAAGAGACAGAATGGGATTAATCATCTCATATAGAAGAGGCAAGGGATAATTGTTACAATGGAGGGGAAGAACAGGAAGGCAAAAGGGAAAGAGTCAACCTTACTCTCATTGAATTTGGCTTAGGGAAAGAATGACATAAACTCTAAACTGGGTATCTTGACACACAGGAGAGTAAGGGGGATGGTGATGAGAGGTGGGATGACAGAGGGGTAGGCATGGTGGCGGGGAAGGGTTGCTGGAAGCACACACTTCTGTAAAGGGACAGGGACAAGGTAGAGAATAGAACAAGGGGGGAGGTAAAATAGGAAGTAGGGACATAGTCTCTCACAATATGTCCACTGTGGAGATGTTCTGCATAATTACACATGTAGAACCTCTATTGAATTGCTTATCCTTCTGGTGGAGGTGGATGATGACAGAGGAAGGGAAAGAATCTAGGATTTCAAGTTCTATAATCAAATGTTAAAAATATATATGTGTATATATATATATATATATATATATATATATATATATATATATATATAATTATTATTATTAACTATATCTAACTGGGAATTAAGATACACAGACACTGTGGTAGGGAGATCCATCCTGCCCTATCAGCAAGTCAGAGGGGCAATGGGGGAGGACATGGGAGAGAGCAGATTGGGGGAAGGGCTATACAGTGGGATGGCTGTTTTGAGGTGGTGGGTAGGGGAAAGATGGGGAGAAAATATGTAACTCAAAATCTTGTGGAAATGAGTGATGTAAACAAGAAAATTAATTAATTAATTATTTTTTTTTTAAAGGCATTGAAATTAAGGAGGATCGGGAAAGACTTCCTGCAGAAGGTGAGATTCTAACTGAAATTTAAAGGAAGCTAGGAAGCAAAGATGAGAGAGAGCGCATTCCAGAAATGAAGAACAGCCAGGGAACATACTAAGCTGCATGGGACAAACAAGGAAGACAGTGTCCCTGTACTGCAAAATATGAGGAAGGGAGTAATGTGTAAGAAGACTGAAAAAGTAGGAGCCAGGCAGGCTACGAAGGGCTTTAAAAGTCAAACAGAAGATTGTATATTTGATTTATTGAAGGGTAGATATGGAGGGAATGATATGGTCAGACCTGTACTTTAAAGGATTAATTTGACAGCTGAGTGTAGGATGGCCTAGAGTAGGAGAAGCCTTGAATCAGGGAGACCAAGCTGCAGGTTGTTGCCATAGTCTATGAGAGGATGGGAGCCTGCATCTAAGACAAGACTTAAAACCTTTTGAGAATGGTGGAACCTCTCTGAACTTATGTTCTATTAGCATAGTATTTGAGGACTCAATGTTACCTCTGCACTCAAAAAGACACATCAGAATAGTACTTTGTGGAAGGCCTGAAATTCTACCATATTTAAAATGTATGCTATGTAGAAATGCTGTGGATATTGGTAAAAAGGAAAACTCTAGCATTCGAGGTGTCCCAAAGTGGAATGAACTTCCTGGAAGGAAATCAGTACATTATCATTCACTAGACATCTTCAAACAAAGACTGGACGGTCATTTATGGGGAATATTGCAGATGGACTATTTTGTTCAAGTACAGGTTGCCTTAGATTTCGTTGAGAGAAAATACTGTCATTCTTTTTGTTGATCTTTGTATTCCCAGAGTTTAACACAGTACCTGACACACTGTAGACACTTTATAAAGGATTCCTTCCTTCTTTCCTTCTTTCCTTCCTTCCTTCCTTCCAAGAAAACTTAGCCCCAGAAAAATTAAGTGACTTGCCAAAGGTCACACCATTAGTGTAATATCTGGGAAAAGTACAAAATATTCACATCTATTCTAGGTTGGTCTGTATTATACCATACTATCAAATATTTTAGAAATTGTAATTTAGTGAAAGTACTATTTTATTTTTTAAAATATTATACTTGGTTCTCCTCATTTTGAAATACAAATGACAAGACTTTTTGAAGGCCTTTGTTTATCTCTATTTGTAAACTTCAGTGTCTTTGCTAACTCTATCCCTTATGTCTGTAGCGCAGTAACCCATTCAGTGCCATTATTCTACGACCTTTCTACCAATTTAAACCATAACACCCTTGAAGGCATAGCTAGAAAGTAAAGCTTTCTCTATCTCTTCCCCCTTGGAACTCTTTTAGCCCATGAAAAATTCTAATTTGTATTAGTTATTTCCTGTAACTGTCTTTATCTTCCAAACTAGATTATAAACTCTTTAAAGGCAGTGGCTGTATATCATATTCATCTTTTATCCCCCATAGTTCCTATCCAATCATTGGCCTTTAGCAAATATGTGTTTACTTTTATTGGATTGAACTGAATTGAAACACTATCATTGAAATTGTCTATCAAGGAGTGAAAATAGTAAGACCACTGAAGCATGATCGATTTAGAAAATTCTATTAGTATGTACTTTAAGAAGAACAATAAACAAGGAAACCAGACTTAAACTCATCCAAAATAAATCAGTTGCAGATCTGGACATCATGAAACATTTAGATGTTTGGATTATGGTGTATCTTAGAATGCTATCAAGTTTTGATTTGACAAAAGGAGCAAGAAGGTGATTTGGGCTTAGACTCAGATTGAAAAGAACTTAAAAATCGAATGCAATATCAAAGGCAGAGTAAATTTTTGTTTAGGATAAATGCAGGCACCAGTTGAAATATAAGCATAAATAATGGGCATATAATACTGGTCTCCTATTACTTCCTGTTTGCTCTTCATTTAGATCTTCCAATTGGACTGATGGAAAAGTCCTGGTTTTTGAGGGGAACTTAATTCTTGTGTTAAAGGTCTTACAGTGTTGTTGTAAGAACCACAAAATGATTTTTAAAAAGGAGTCATAACACTCTGGAGCATTGTCTGTAAAAAGAGATTCTTACCAAAGAGCCTAGAAAAGAGAAGTTGGTTGCCCACACTTTGTTGTTTTGTCAGTTATTAGAAGAGTTCACCAAAAGGGATAAACCAAGAAAAATAGTTCCTTTTGCCTCGTTTTAAAATAGTTCCCCTCTCAGGCCTATGCCAATACATTCCTTCTTAGAATTCAGAAGCAAATAAAGACAGAATTGTATCTATATTAACGATCCTCACTCATCTCATGTCTGTAGGACCACTTCAAGGAATGAGGATGGAGGGAGGGAAGAGAAAAGAGGGCAATAAAGAATTTTCATATACCTCCATGTTGGTATAAGTATGGTTCCCATCATCATGAAACCATGGCTTATGGTTTGATCGCTTTCAGGAAGTTTTTATCAACGCACTGAACCTGCAATTGGGATACATTGCCACCAGATGGTGATAGTGTCTTGGTGATAGTGACATGATGTCCGAATTAAAGGACAAATCAATAAATCACTGAATTAGAGCAGAGTTTAAGACTCCTCTAAAATAAAATGTTCACTTTACAGAGGGAAACTGTGGCTCAGAGATGGAAAGTGACCTGTCCAAGAAAGATTTGTGCTGGGACTAGACTAACTCAGGTTTCTTGCCTCTGGCAGGGTCCAGTGATCTTCCCATCATGACAAACTATCTCTTCAACAGAACTTCAACAGAACCACTAGAAAAAAAAGTGTCAGGCATAGTAGTGTTGTGGGAAGGGGTGTGGGGGTGGCCTTCAGTTACTTACAACTTACATACAGGACAAACGTTTTATTCTGCAAAGAGGATATTGCTCTCCCGAGTTGGGGGGTAAAAACTTACTTTAAAAAAATTATTCACATGGAGCACAATTTTTAAAAAAAAATATATTATAAAACCTAACTGCTGCTACACTTTTAAAGTAAAACAGCAAATCATTTCAACAGGGTAAAAGCATGATTCATATCAGAAAAAAAATGCCCTATCTTGACTTATATACTATCTTTGCTACATTAACTCATTTGATGTTTCACATGCAGGTAGTTGGGCTAATTGGAGTAGAGTTAAACAGAACATTATTAGTGTACCTCTTTCTTTCTGTCATTTCCTGTTCTCTTACTCATTGCTTGCTCCTCTCTTACAAATTCTCCGTTTTAGTCTTTGTTTTGTTAGATGGTCCTTCTCTATGGTTTTCAGGACAAACTATCCATATTACTGCCTGGCTTATTATATGTAGGATCATAGAAATTTAGACGTAAAAGTGGGAGATTATCTAGTCTTAACCACTTATTTAGAAGGTCAAGAAATTGAGGCCCAGACAAGTTAAGTGACTTGCTAAAGGTACCATGGTAATTCAGTAGCAGATCAGCAACTACAATTCAGATTCTTGAATTCCACCCACATGGTCTTTCATCTATACTCAAGTAAATTCCTAAACTTGGTGCTTCATATTTCCTGTGTATTACCTTTAGTTAATATGGTAGACTTAGTGTTGTTGAATTGTCACTTAACTTCTGTCTTCCTCAGTTTCCTCACCTGTAAAATGTGAATAACAGTAACACTTACTGCCCAGGGTTGTTTCTAGGACCAGATGAGATAATATTCATAAAGCATTTAGCAGAATGTCTGCCCCATAATAGGAGCTTAATAAATGCATGTTTCCTCCCTTAAATTGTTAAGCAGTTTCAGGGGGCTATTTGCTTTTCTGGCAATTTTCTACTTTGCAGGTGATTTCTTTACCTGTGTTTTCATGAACATTTTCTACATTCATCTTCCTATACTTTAGGTCAGTTTTAACAAAGTTTAATATGGAACAATGCTTACAACATGTGACATGAGAGGAATTTGTCTGGGCATGGCTGTAGGCATTTCCCCTGTAGAATATAAGTTCCTTGAAGACAGGGACTGGTTTTGCAGAACCCATCACCGTGCTTTGCCTCTAGTGTGAACTTAATAAGTGCTTATTAGATGGATAAAAGAAAGAGTAAATAGCAAAGGATGAAAGAATGTTTCTTTTTTCCTCTCTCCATAGTCTTTCTATCCTTTCCCATCCCATTCCACTCAGGAAAATTCCAAATGTGAGTTATTCAAAACTGAATTTCATGATCTTTGAAAAGAAATGTTATGTATCAAAAAATTTAAATTTCAGAAAAGGCCCCCTACCATCATGAGCATCACCATGCATACTTAAGGTGCCTCCTAACCAGTTTCCACTTCAGCCATCCTGATAATCTAGGCTTCATGCCTCCATCAGATATCTTTTTTTTCCTCATTCCAGGCCCAACTCTATCTACTTTGTCACCTAACTGTTAGTATTTCTTTTTTTTTTTAATTTTTAAAAAAATTTATTTATTTTTAGTTTTCAACATTCATTTCCACAAGATTTTGAATTACAAATTTTTCTCCCCGACCTTCCCTTAACCCCCACCACCCCAAAATAAGGAGCTTATTGAATACCCCTTCCTCCAATCTGATCTCTCTTGTATCCTCTCCCACCACCCCCCCAACTTTCTAGTAGGGTAAGATGGATTTCTATACAGTGCCTGTATATCTTATTTCCCAGTTGCATGTAAAAAAAAAAAAATCAACATTTTTTAAAAACATTTGTTTTTGAAACTTTGATTTCCAGAGTCTTTCCCTTCTTCCCTCCTCACTCACCCCCACCCACTGGGAAGACAAGCAATTCAACATATGTTGTTCATGTAATAGTTACATTGTGAAAGACTAACTATATTTCCCTGCATCCTATCCTGCCTCCCACTTATTCTATTTTCTACTTTGACCCTGTCCCTTTTCAAAAGTGTTTGCTTCTAACTACCCTCTCCCCCAATCTGCCCTTCCTTCTATCATCCCCTCTCTTATCCCCTTCCCCCTAGCTTTCCTGTAGGGTAAGATACCCTATTGGGTGTGTATGTTATTCCCTCCTTAAGCCAAATTCAATGAGAGTAAGGTTGACTCATTCCCTTTCACCTTCCTGCTCTTCCTCTCCATTGTAATAGTGTTCTCTTGCCTCTTTTATATGAGATAATTTCCCCTAATCTATCTTTCCCTTTCTCCTCCTCCCAACATATTCCTCTCACCTCTTAATTTTATTTTTAGATATCATCCCTTCATATTCAACTGATCTTGTGCCCTCTGTCTATGTATACATGTACACACATATGCACATACTCACATGTATATTTATATACACATACACCTTCCTATAAATACACATTTATGTGTTTATACATATATATATATATATATATATATACACACACATATATATTCCCTTCAACTATCCTCATATTGATAAAAGTCTCACGAGTCACAATTTTCATTTTTCCATGTAGGAATGTAAATGGTTCAACTTTAATAAGTTCCTTATGATTTCTTTTTTCTGTTTACTTTCTCATGCTTCTCTTCTTGTATTTGAAAGTCAAATTTTCTGTTCAGCTCTGGTTTTTTCATCAAGAATACTTGAAAATCCTCTTTTGAAGGACCATATTTTCCCCTGAAGCATTATACTCAGTTTTGCTGGGTATGTGATTCTCGGTTTTAATCCTAGCTCCTTTGAGCTCTGGAATATCATATTCCAAGCCCTTAATGTAGAAGCTGCTAGATCTTGTATTATCCTGATTGTGTTTCCACAATATTCAAATTGTTTCTTCCTAACTGCTTGCAGTATTTTCTCCTTGATCTGAGAACTCTGTAATGGCTATAATCTTCCTAAGAATTTTCTTTTGAGGATCTTTTTCAAGAAGTGATTGGTAAATTCTTTCCATTTATATTTTGCCATCTGGTTTTTGAATATCGGGGAAATTTTGCTTGATAATTTCTTGAAAGATGGTATCTAGGTTTCTATCTTTATTTTATCATGGCTTTCAGGTAGTCGAATAATTTTTAAATGATCTCTTCTGGACCTATTTTCTAGGTCAGTGGTTTTTCCAATGAGATATTTCACATTGCCTTCTATTTTTTCATTTGTTTGGATCTGTTTTATAGTATCTTGATTTCTCATAAAGTCATTAGCTTCCAATTGCTCCAATCTAATTTTGAAGGAATTATTCTCTTCAGTGAGTTTTTGAAATTCCTTTTCCATCTGGCAAATCAGCTTTTTAAGGCATTCTTCTCCTCACTGGCTTTTTGGGTCCCTTTTGCCATTCAAGTTAGTATACTTTTTAAGGTGTTATTTTCTTCAGTATTTTTGGGTCTCCTTTAGCAGGCTGTTGACTTGCTTTTCATGATTTTCTTGCATCATTCTCATTTCTCTTCCCTGTTTAACCTCCACTTCTCTTACTTGATTTTCAAAATCCTTCTTGAGCTCCTTCATGGCTTGTGATCAATTCTTATTTTTCTTGGAAGTTTTTGATGTAGGAGTTCTTACTTCATTGTCTTCCTCCAGTTCCATGCTTTGATCCTTTTTGTCTCCACAAAAGGACTGTATGGTCTGATTGGGCTTCCTCTGCTTTTTCATATTGCCAGCCAATTACTTGATTTTTGAGCTCTTTGCCATGGTAGAACTCTGCTTCTAGGATGGAGAGAACTTTGTCCCAAATCACTGTGGTTTTCACAGCTACTGGAGCTATTAGTTGGGCACCCTCTCTGCAGCCCCCATAAACTCTGGCATACTGGCCACACATCCCAGGACCACCATCCAAGACCATGATCCAGATCCAAGCAGATTAAAGCAAGAGTGATTAGCTTCTGAATGGTCACTTAGTCCCCCTACAATCTGCAGGCCAGAAGCTCTGGAAGCAGCCATGCTACAGCAGCTGCAGCCACCTCACCTCTGCCACTTCTCACCCTGGGAGCAGGGGCCAGACTGTGCTCTTCTGTCCCCCTATTTTCGACAAAGTTCCACACTGACCTTTTACTTTGTCTTTGGCATTTATGGGTTGAGAAGTCTGGAAACTGCCACAGCTGCTGGTGATTCACTCTCCTGAAGCCAGAACCACAGCTCATGGGGATCTGCGCTCAGCTCCCAGTGCTCTGGGATACACCTTTCCTGTTGGCCTGCCAGGCTGCCTTCAGCAGGAGATTTGGTTCTCTCTTTCTCTTTTTGGGTTCTGTAGCTGTAAAATTTGTTTAGAGTCATTTTTGTACAGGTATTGTAAGTGGTTGGAGCCCAAGCCAATGCCAAGTTGGTGCTTTTACTCCACCATCTTGGCTCTACCTCATCAGACATCTTCTTAACACATAGCTTTGATTAAGTCAACCCAAAATCTTTCAGTGACCCCTCTATTACCAGGCAAATGTAGTGTAGCCTTCTTACCCAGGCATTCAGGGATCTCTGTCAGGCTTCAGTTTAGCTTTCAAACCTTTTCTAAATGTCCTATTTGAACCAAATTGAGGAGGGTGAATGATAAAAATAGTTCTGAAATCCTTTCTAGTTCTAGATCTATGATTTTATGATCCTGTAAACTACTTAATATTCCATAAACGTAAGAAGGGAATACTTCCCAAATACGTGGGATAACGTGAGGAAGGGCACCTTAGCATCAGATAAAACAATGTATGTAGGTAATAGCTAGAAGACCAATTTGACTGGAATGAGAGTGCAGGAAGGGGAATAAGAAGAAATAACAAAGTAAAAGTTTGTCAGAGCCAAATTATGCAAAGCTTTAAACTCTAGGCCAATGATTTTGTGCTTCATGCTATCGACATTAAATCTTTTTTGAATTGAAATAATGAAGTTGAGGAGAGATAATAACAAGGTCAGACCTGTATTTTCAAAATATCAATTTGGCAGTTGTAATGAGGATGGAATGGATAGGGGCAAGACTACAGGCAAAGAGATGGATTTTAAGGCTATTTAAATAATCCAGGGAATGGGTGATGAAGTCCTGGACCAGGAGGGGTTATTTGAGCAAGAGAAGAGAGGGATGTATTTAAGGGAAAATATAAGAACAAGGTCTAAGGGGGCAGCTAGGTGGCACAGTAGATAAAGCACCAGCCCCGGATTCAGGAGGAGCTGAGTTCACAATTCAGTCTCAGACATTTAACACTTAGTAGCTATGTGACCCTGGGCAAGTCACTTAACCCTGATTGCCTTGCAATTTAAAAAAAAAAAGGAATAAGGTCTAATGCTACCTCCTACATGAGGAATCCCCTGATCCCTCTTAGTCAAAATAGTTTCCCTCCCTCTTTTGAGAATCGTCAGTATCTTCTTTGTATCTCTTATGCACATATCACATTCTGTTTATTGTCTTAGCATCCCTTTTTTACTATAAGTTCCTTTAAGGCAAGCAACATGTCTTGTTTCTACTTATATCTCATTCATTACCTAGCTGGTATTTTGTGCATGATAAATTCTTAAGAGACAAATATTTGCTGAATAAATGCTAAGGCAGTGCCTAAAATTTGCCACATAATAAATAAATTCCTTTTTTTTCAATCAAAAGAGTTAAAAGTAGACAAGACTATGGGTAAAATTATAAATGCACTCTGTTAATACTCTAAGAAAAAAAGAACTGTCAAATTTGAATCAGCATATATCAAATTTGGATGTGGTTACAATCTATTGCCATCACCATCAGTTGGGGTTGGCTCTTCAAGAAAGAAGGACAAGCAACAGCAGCAGTGAGCTGGTTCATGACACTGGGAAGCTGTGTCAACATGCTGCTTACTCCATTTGATCATGAAGTATGTAACACTGAAGTTAAACAATTGTATGTAGTTTAAAGTATAGACATAGTTCAAGATATGTCTATTTGAGGGGTGGTAGAATAAAGCGAGCATGTTTGCTGAGTTCTTCCAACACATTCCTTCTACAACACTAAAAAATGTCAAACTGAAATCTGAGCAGAAAAGACAAGAAAAATTAATAATGAGTTATTTTTACAGCCCAGGACAGGATTAGGAAGAAAGAAAGAAAGAAAGAAAGAAAGAAAGAAAGAAAGAAAGAAAGAAAGAAAAGCCTATAATAGACACTGGAGTAGGAGCTATCTAGGATCATGGTACTGCAGAAGTGGTACCAGTGGCAGCAGTGGTACCAGGGAGTAGCCCAGTACCCAGGAATTGTAAGGGGACTGAACAGAGGGTCAGAAAGAGATCCCAAAGGACCTGTATAATAACACTGAGAGCAGAATTTGGTGCAATTTGGGATCTCTATCACTAATTACACAGTTCTGGGTCACAGTTCCAGGGCAGAGAAGGATGGTCATGGTCATAAGGGAACAGAGACATTAGCTGGCTGAGAACTAGAGTGCAGAACAGAAAGAGAATGACCAGACCTATTTGCACCACTCTGGAAGCATTGAAAATTTACAAGTCCTCACTGACCTGTGAAAGCTGCAGAAGAACCTTGAAAAAAAAAATCGAGGCCGAACATCCCCAGCTCCTCCAGAAGTGAGCAAAACCCAGCTCTAACATAAAGTTCAAAGTCAAGAAATAAGTAGGAAAAATAAGTTTTAAAAAAAGAACCTGATCATGAAAAGTTTCTAATGGTGACAGGGAAGCTCAAGATACAAACTGAAAAAAAAAAAAAAAAGCAGGACTTGAAAAGATTTATAAGCAAATTCTCAAAAAAAAAATTTAGATTGAACAGGAACCCAAATGGCTAGAAGAACTGAAGAAAAAGATTTATTTAAAGAGCAAAAGATGATTTTAAAAATCAGAGTGGTGGAGGAAAAATTTGGAAAAAGAAATGAAAGCTGTGCAAGAAAATTATGGAAAGAGAATCAACTTGGTAAAAGAGGCACAAAAAATACTAAAGAAAATAATTCCTTAAAAATTAGAATTGGCCAAATGGTAAGTGAGGTGCAAAATCTCACTGGAGGAAAAAAAAACAAAAAATTAAAATTTGTCAAGCAGAACCTGATGACTCCATAAAATATCAAGAAACAATGAAACAAAGTCAAAAACATAAAAAATAGAAGACAATGTGAAATCTCACAGAAAAAAAATTGCCTAGAAAATAGGTTGAAGAGAAATAATTTAAGGATATTACATAACAATAATCAAAAAAGAGTCTAGATATCATATTTCAAGAAATTATAAAGAAAAACTTCCCAGATCTTTTAGAACCAGAAAGCAAAGAGGAAAAGGAAAGAATCCTCCGATCATCTCTTGAAAGAAAACCCCAAATGAAAACTCCCAGGAATATTATAACCAAAATCCAGAGCTCCCAGGTGTAATGGGAATGGGAATTTGAAGATCTTCCCTGCCCCTTGATAGGCCTAAGTTAATTTGAGGACCTTCCTGATTTGAAAATATACTCTGGGCCCTAATAGGCTGAATGTGGTCACATGGAGCCTGTGGGTGGAAGGTTTGTTTTTCAGGAATCCTCACATCTTGTTACTTTGTGATTGGTAAGTGGGTCATGAGGGTTGTGGTGTTCTCTGACCCTGGAGAAGGTGATATATACCTCTGAGGTAAGATTTTGCTTTGTGGTTCACTCATGGGAAGAGTTGTGTGATTTGGCCAGATGAGGACTCTAGGTAGTCATTGAGCCCCCCGGCTATGAAAACCCAGACATTGGTGTTTCTCTGTCTTATAGTAATGGTCCAATAAATGGTCCCTGTCTGTTGGTCTGTTTCTCTGTCTGTATTTTTTGTCAGCTTGTAACTTCTGTTTGTATTTTCTCTGATGTTCAGAGTACTCATTTTTTCCCCTGAACTAGGTAAATGATATGTGTTTGACTAAAGTAAGATGGTTAACCCCTTTTTGAGTTGCTTTCCTTTAGAAAAAGCAGATCTAGGGGGGCGGAGCCAAGATGGCGGCGTAGCAGCAGCAATATATCGCAGCTCTCACATAGCCACCCCAAAATACCCATAAAATAGGACTCTAAACCAATCCTAGAACTCCAAA
Source organism: Pseudochirops corinnae (assembly GCA_028646515.1). NCBI lineage: Eukaryota > Metazoa > Chordata > Mammalia > Diprotodontia > Pseudocheiridae > Pseudochirops > Pseudochirops corinnae. The sequence continues at coordinate 540 of JAQQSV010012790.1, read as the reverse complement.
ACGCACACAAAGATACTTCCCACTAAAATCAGCTCAGCTACGAGGAACCATATCAGCACTGCAAACCGAAACCACCCTGGCCTGAAGCCACAGCTGTGCCCTGGAGGCGGCTGGACGGGAGGAGCAGAGGAGCGGATTAGCGGCAGCTGTGAGCAGCGTTCAGAACTAGGTCAGTGGGAACTGAGGGGAGAAAAGCGTCTGGCTGAAAGGCCTCCAGAGTGGAAAAGCAAAATGCAGAGGTTTTGCACCCGCCTCCACATTGCAGCTTCCCGCTCCTGGCCTGCAGACAGCAGGGGGACTAAGCGATTGTTCTGAGGCCAAGAGCTCTCGTGTTGAGCGGCCTGGATCTGGATCACGGTCTTAGGCCTCGGTCCTGGAGTCTTCATTATCCAGTCAGCCGGAAGTAAATAGGAAGAGTCCCAGCATCTTCCTGAGAGCTACGGCAGCCGGGAGGACCCCAGCGATTTGGGACAGAGCTTTCCCTTCTGGAAGCAGAGCCCCACAGAGATTTAAAAAAAAAATCACGGACTTAACAACCAT